>JADBJO010004930.1:72500-92500 GCA_016801955.1 Conus betulinus
CAGTTTTCATGGTTTGATAAATTTCATCATGGCAAAATCAAACGATGCTCAAAAGATAAGGGTATAAATATGTATGGTAAATATTTGTTAAATATGTGTTTAGCTTTGTGGTTATTCCTACTTAACGGTGTATGTAATGGGGATAAAGAGGGGTTATGTACGTATATTTGTGTCTCTGGCAGCAGTGTGGATGATTATTTTGATGCATCATGCGATTTTTTTTTATGTCGTGAATTCTTCCTGTGCATTTTGTGTGAGTGAACGGATCGAATCTGATCACATGCCGTTAGAATTCAGAATGAATGTTAAAGGCATATCTGAACGTGGATATCCTAATAAGAGAGAATATGTAGAAAAAGTTGTGTGGAAAAATGAGCATGCAACTAAATTTTTGTATTGCAATTAATTCAGACGATGTTCATGAGTGATTGTGAATGTGTCAGACATGTTAGATGTGAATGCGAATGTTGCACCCGAAATATTTAATGATGCTGTAAAGTGTGCTGCAGATTCTATGAAAAAGAACATTTCCGTCGATTTTTACAAGACAACAGAATAAATGGTTTGATTCAGAATATAAAACTACGAGACAAAATAGAAGAAAGTTATTGAGAACATGTAACAGAACATTAGACATTACCGATCATCATGTATATTGCGTCAGCAGAAGAGAATACAAGAATTTATTAGACAGATAGAAAAAGACAAGTAACGAATCACTGTTTCAAAAAAATCCTATCAAGAAACAGCAGGAATTTGGGGAAAATGTTAAATTTGTATTAAAAAAAAAAGAGTAGACAGAATCAGAATATCACAATGCATGAATGGCATGATCACTTAAAGAAGATTTTGGAAACAGATATCACCGTTAATTCTATTGTTAGCCGATCAGTTATCAGAAGATGACGAGTATACCGAGTATTTAGATCGGTCCATCACAAAACACGAGGTATTATCTGCAATGAAAAAAAAAAAAAGTTAAAAACTGGTAAAGCTGCAGGACCTGATGGACATATTTTTTTTTTTAACATTTAGGGGACAATGCTATAAATTTTCTTGTAGAATTATTTAATGTTTTATTTGATAAGGGAATCTATCCTGAAAGCTGGACACAGTCGATCATTCTTCCTCTGTACAAAAAGGGAGATGTAAATGATCCAAACAATTACGGGGGCATCTCATTATGCAATATAGCTAGTAAACTGTACGTTTCTATAATTAATAAAAGACTAGCAGTGTGGGTAGAGCTAAACAATATTACAGGTGAATTTCAAGTTGGCTTCAAAAAGGGTTATAGCACAATAGACCATATGTTTACTCTGTTGGCGGCGGTCCAGAAACAGTTTGTTAATGACAGAAAATGATATGTTGCTTTTGTTGATTTCAAAAAAGCATTTGATTCGATTTCAAGGAAACTGTTATGGCCAATTCTTATATTAAAAAAAAAAAAATGGCATAAAGGGTAAGCTTTACAGTTGTGTGAGAAGTATGTATGAAGACGTGAAAGTCAGAATAAAGAGTGGGGCTAGGTTCAGTGATTTTATTGTGTGTACGCACGGGGTTAAACAAGGGGATGTTTGTAGTTCTGTTTTATTTTTCGTTGTTTATGAATGAACTAGCTCTCGAAATTATTGAAAAGGGTAGACATGGTGTAACTTTTAATTTGATTCAGTTATTCATTTTACTGTTTGCAGACGATATTGTGTTGTTATATGAAACTGTTATAGGTTTACAAACTCAGCTGAATAGTTTATACTCTGCTGTGCAGAGACTTGAGCTTAAGGTAAATATGGATTTAAAAAAGTGTTTCAGTTTTCCGTAAAGGTCGTTATATGTGAGAGATGGGTTTATGGTACATGAAAAAAAATCAGTTGTAAACGCATATAAGTATTTGGGTATTTATTTTTCCATGAAGCTCAGCTTTACTTTTGCATGTCAAGATCTTGTGAGCAGAGGGAAACGCACCATTATGAGTGTATTAAATGTTTTGCACAAGTTTGAAAATAGTTCAGCTGAGTTATTTTTCAAGCTGTTTGATGCACAAGTTCAGCCAATAGTCCAGTATGGAGCTGAGATTTGGGCGTTTGAAGCTGGTCATGGAATTGAATAATTGCATTGTTTTGCTATGAAACGATTTTTATGTGTGGGCAGACGTACCCCGAATGATTTTGTCTATGGTGAACTTGGAAGATGTCCAATTTACGTCAATTCATACTTTAAATCATTAAATATTGACTCAGACTGATACAGATACATGGTGACAGACTACCTGCACAAAGTTACTTAGGCAACGAATATTCGAAAATGTTTATGTAGTTATGGTTTTTCCTTTGTATGGCTAAATCAAGGTGTGGATTGCGTCCCAAGTTCTTTTTTTTATTTTATTTTTTATCATTTTTTTTGCCTGTTTTAAGCAACGACTGTAGGTGGCAAGATTGGGATTGTCATATCCAAAGTAGTGACAGATTCTCTATGTACAGACAATTTAAAATGACTTGTTTAGCAGAACCATATATTGGAATAGATATGAACAAATTTATGAAATGTGTTTTAACAAAGTTTAGATTAGGTGTCCCTGACACAACGCTGCATAGTCAGAGGTATAAAAAAAGAAAACAGGTCTTTGCTGTGCCTTATGTGTGGATCCGGTGTAGAGGATGAAGTCCACTTTTCTTTGTGTTGCCCAGCACTAAATGATTTGAGAGTCCTGCCAAGTATTAGAGCAGACTATTATTATTTAGTTTAGTCTTACTTTTGTCGTCGAGAAATGAAGGTGTTACGAATCATTTTTCTATATATCTGTATAAGTCGTTTTAAACGGCGGAGCACTATAATATGATGCTATTATCACTCATATAAACACTGAATTTGTACACCAAAGTGCGTGAAAAGTTCTCATTTAGCTTTGCATATTTCCCCTTCAAATGGGGCTTTGGCCTATTTTGAATAAAATATCGTCATCGTTATCTCTCTCTCTCTGCTTATCTGTTACTCTTGGGAATACAAATTATCATCAAAGAGCATCATGTTATCATCACACACACACACACACACACACACACACACACACACACACACACGTACGTGCGTACGTCACACGACAGAAAATCCTGATTTAGGGACTTGGAAATGTAGTCCAGTTGGTTTTCCTGACGTCATGTTATCAGATGACGCAGTGCTGACGCCACAGTATCAATGATCTGAACGCTGTCAGTCGTAGTCGGAAGGTAAAATGACTTCGCGAGCATAAAGCGGACGGAGAGACAAACGGAGCAACAGAGCTACGGACAGACAGGGAATCACTGAAGAGCGAACGACCGCATTTTCCCAGCGGTATACCATTCAATCCCTCCTGACAGCACGCTGTTCCCGACGTTGGCCCACTCTCTCTTTATCCCTACCCCTTCCCCCAACCTTATCCTCACCCCTCCACATCCTACCCTTTCCTCCACCCCCACCGCCTTCCCATCACTCGGCCCCCTTCCTTGAATCGTTCGCCTTAACAGAGAACGTTCGCCTTAACAGAGAACGTTCGCCTTAACAGAGAACGTTCGGCTCCATCTTTTAAGACACAGAGACAGTTGCACGTGTTTTTGCCACCACATCAATTATGATGGCCCCACCTCTATCCCCTCACCCCAATGGGTCACCCCACCCCACTTCCATCATCGTCCCCCAATGAGTGTGTAGAATTTCCCAATAGCTCAGTGGTCAGTACATCGCATTCTTACTCGGGTGTGTGTGTGTGTGTGTGTGTGTGTGTAGTTGTTTGTATGAAATCATATCGACGCCTAATGTAAGTGAAAATCCCCCCCCCCCCCCCCCCCCCCCCCCCCCCCCCCCCCCCTCCCCCCCCTTCCCACTGCTCCTTTTTGTTCCACACTTCCTTCTCAATATACGTGCAGGCTTTCCAGTGCACAAAAGGCGTGCTGAGTGAACACGACTCCTACACAGAGCCAAACACGCGCGTTAAGAGATCTCACAATTCACCGTCAGCTTGGCGCAGGTGAATGAGAAGACGGACACACCCAGCGTACACCCCACTTGAAAACGGACCGTGGCTGCTTTAACAATAAGGGCAGGCAGGGTGGAGGGGAAAGGGGAGGGAGGTTTTGTACAGTCTGTGTACAGACAGGAGAAGAAAACTTGACAAGGACAGATAGACAAACATACAGTACAGACAGACAGACAAACAGATTGACTAATAGAGACAGAGAAAGATTGAGTCAGTAACACGCAGAGAGAGGGAGAGAGAGAAAGGGGGCGCGCTCGCGCGCGCGCGCGCGCGCGCGCGCGCACACACACACACACACACACACACACACACACACACACACACACAGAGAGAGATTGTTTTTTTGTGCTGACATTGTTTTCCCCACGTTGCAGTCTAGGAGGCTTTGTCAAGGGCGGCGGTTTGTGTGGCGTGTGTTGCAGTCTAGGAGGCTTTGTCAAGGGCGGCGAGTTGTGTGTGTGTTGCAGTCTAGGAGGCTTTGTCAAGGTCGGCGAGTTTGTGTGGCATGCTTTGCAGTCTAGGAGGCTTTGTCAAGTCAAGGGCGGCGGTTTGTGTGGCGTGTTGCAGTCTAGCAGTCTAGGAGGCTTTGTCAAGGGCGGCGAGTTGTGTGGCGTGTTGCAGTCTAGGAGGCTTTGTCAAGGTCGGCGAGTTGCTTTGTGGCGTGTTGCAGTCTAGGAGGCTTTGTCAAGGGCGGCGGTTTGTGTGGCGTGTTGCAGTCTAGGCTTTGAGGCTTTGTAGGAGGCTTTGTCAAGGGCGGCGAGTTGTGTGGCGTGTTGCAGTCTAGGAGGCTTTGTCAAGGGCGGCGAGTTGTGTGGCGTGTTGCAGTCTAGGCTTTGTCAAGGGCGGCGGTTTGTGTGGCGTGTGGCGGGGTGACATCCAGCCACAGTGGCAAAAGGACGTTGACAGCAGCACCGTGCACTGTCACCACTGGGAGGGCTTAGCCCCCCCACCCCCCTTCCTCCCCCTGCTCCCTGATGGGAAAGGCCAGATTAGTGAGGATAAATCCGTGGAAGGCAGTGACATTGCAGCATGGTGGGCATGGAATGAGGGACAGAGGGTGGGTTGGTGGGGGGAGTAGAAGACAGACACACACACACACACACGCACACATACGCACACTCACGCACACGCACACACACACACACTCTCTCTCTCTCTCTCTCTCTCTCTCTCTCTCTCTCTCACACACACACACACACACACACACACACACACACACACACACACGTGTGCATACAAACACGCGCACGTGGGCGCGCGCGCGTGTACGCACACACACACACACACACACACACACACACACACACACACACACACACACACACACACACACACACACACACACACACACACACACAAACAAACAACAACAACAACAACAACAAATAACCAACAAATAAAACCCCCTCCGTTTAGAGATCTGCAGGTCTACGAAGAGGTGAGGACAATGGCATTTTGTTTGCTAAGGAGATTTTTTAATTGCTCTGTTTGAGGCCAGTTTGTAAGAGGAGCAAAACCTTGTGAGTACATGAGGATATGGTAGTCACGTGTGAGTAAAAATGATTATATGAAACTATAGTAAAAAGGTGGAACTCTCCTCTACTTGGTTCTGTGTCGACTTTGCAAGCAAGAATATGACCGCCAGGTAAACAGAATCTGAGGATTATCCAAGGGATAAAGTCATTTGACAGCTGTGAGGCCTCTCTGTCTAGTGAACGGATTTGAACTTTGAGAATTATTCATCAAAAAGAAAAAAAAAAAGTTTGGCGTGGTGAGGACTATCCATGGTGCTAAGGGTTAAGAACTATCCATGGAGTAAATAGTTCGGAGCAGTGAGAATTACCCAGGAAGTTAAAAGTCAGAAGCTATGAGAACTATTCATGGGGTAAAAAGTTTGGAGCTATGAGAACTATCCAAGGGTAAAAAGTTTGGAGCTATGAGAATTATCCAAGGGGTAAAAAGTTTGGAGCATTGAGAACTATCCAAGGGGTAAAAGGTTTGGAGCTTTGAGAAATATCCAAGGGTAAAAAGTTTGGAGCTATCAGAACTATCCAAATGGTAGAACGTTTGGAACTATGAGAACTATCCTTGGTATAAAAAGGTTTGAGCTATGAGAACTATCCTTGGTGTAAAACGTCTGTAGTGATGACAACTATCCTTGATGTAAAAACGTATGGAGCGATGAGAACTATCCTTGGTGTAAAAAGTTTGGACCTATGAGAACTATCCATGGGGTAAAAAGTTTGGAGCTATAACTATCAAAGGGGTGTAAAGTTTGGTGCTATGAGAACTGTCCATGAATGGACAGGTTTGGGGCTGTGGACTAGCCAAGTAAAAGGTAAAAGGTTTGGGGCTAGGAGAACTATCCAAATGGTAGAAAGTCTGGAACTATGAGAACAATCCAGGGGGTAAAAGGTTTGGAGCTATGAGAACTATCCATGAATAGAAAAGGTTGGGGCTGTGAACTAGCCATGGGGTAGAAGGTTTTAGGCTGTGAACTAGCCATGGGGAAAAAGGTTTGGGGCTGTGAACTAGCCAAGGGGTAAAAGGTTTGGGGCTGTGAACTAGCCAAGGGGAAAACGTTTGGGGCTGTGAACCAGCCAAGGGGTAAAAGGTTTGGGGCTGTGAACTAGCCAAGGGGTAAAAGGTTTGGGGCTGTGAACCAGCCAAGGGGTAAAAGGTTTGGGGCTGTGAACTAGCCAAGGGGGGAAAACGTTTGGGGCTGTGAACCAGCCAAGGGGTAAAAGGTTTGGGGCTGTGAACTAGCCAAGGGGTAAAAGGTTTGGGGCTGTGAACCAGCCAAGGGGTAAAAGGTTTGGGGCTGTCAAAACTATCCGTTCAGTAAAAATGTTGGAACTTTGAGAAGGAGCAGGCTGTAATGGTATGTCGGCAAGATTTGGGCTATGAGAACAACCATAGTGTGGTGTGGTGGCTGCATTTGAAAGGTTTGAAGAAGCGAGCGAGAACAAACAATGGAGTGAAGAGGAGGTTGTGTTGGTAATGTTTGGAGGTATTGTTACCAACCATTGGGCAGGAAGAACACTGCATCATTAAGGTTTGTAGCTGTGAGAATATATCATGAGGTAAGGATGAGGCAGTATTTGAAGGAGCTGGATTTGTGCAAAGCGTCATATTACATGCTCCCTCTCTCTCTCTCTCTCTCTCTCTCTCTCTCTCTCTCTCTCTCTCTCTCTCTCTCTCTCTCACACACACACACACACACACACGCGCGCGCGCGCGCGCACACACACACACACACACACACACACACACACACACACACACTGACTGAAAACAATTTATTGTCAGATTAACTCAAGGTTGTACTGACACACACACACACACACACACACACACACACACACACACACACACACACACACACACACACACACTAATCCCGTCCTTCTTTTCTGATTATTGTTTGGATGTTAAAACAAATAAAAATTCTTGATTAGACTAGGTGCTCAATCATTCGACTTCTTTCTATTCCATAACTCTCTCTCTCTCTCTCTCTCTCTCTCTCTCTCTCTCTCTCTCTCTCTCTCTCTCTCTCTCTCTCCAGCCCTCCCCCCCCCCTCCCCTCCCTTCTACCCCCCCCCCTCTAGTGGCTTTGTCTTCTAATTCTCATCCTCCTCCCTCACCTCCCCCTGCCCCCTTCCTCCCTTGTCTCACCCCTAGGATGGAGACTACCTCACCGTTATCGTCAGCGCCCTGCAGAGAACAGCCACCTGCTTCCCGGTGCTCGGCTTTGGGAGGATCAGAACTGCTCTGTCACTGACCTGTCTGCAACACGCTGCATGGGGCATCCATCTGGCACTCGGTGCTTCCTGATAGTGGGGCGCTACTGACACTCGTAGCATGAAGCTGTGTGATACACAGGTATGCAGTGTTTAAAGATTGGCTCAAAGCGAAGAGAATACAAGTGCTGCTAGAAGCAGTGACACAAATGAAGGGCAGTTTAAAGCAACTCGTTTTGACTTCTGTGTTCTCTACGATGAGACAAAACAATGGTGGGAAAGGAGCGAGCAAGGATGCAGATTAAAAAATGAATAAATGGCTAAGCAGCTTAAATAAGAAAAAGATAGCAATGTGGATAAAGCCGAAAATAAAGAGTAAGTTAAAGGGAAGAGATAAATGAATAGATCTTGTTCCACTTCAGGTCTGACCATGCCTGTTACGACAACTTCTCACAGGATATTCGAAAAGTCACCGAATCCTGAAGGTGACGATAGGCCATTGTCATTAACTAATCATATAGAAAAGGGTAGTGCAGGGGGTGGTTTGGAACAAACCCCCTCACAAACATGAAGTACATAACTCTCCGACACCAAGTCTTACTCGCAACGTCTGCATCGTCCCCCCCCCCCCCCCCCCCCCCCTAACATCTAAAACATATATCCACCACAGTCAACCAACACAAGACAGTCCGCCCACTGTCGCCGAATTTCTCTCTCTGTCAGACATCAAGCAACTCGTGTTCTGTTCCCTTAACTACATAAGCCTGAAACGCCCTGCAGATCGATCGTCTGCACTTTGCTTCCCACACAGAACACATCACACAACACATCGATGTCCCTCTCCACTCGTTGCCCTGAACGTCACGACGTACTCCCAAAGGCATGATCAGCTCATTCAACACAAAGCCTACCTTCAAATCTAACTTCTCTTCGCACTGGACATTGTCTCTCTTTCTACTTCCGTCTTACACTCTGACTGCAGACCTTCATGTTTTCTCTCCCCAGACGACCACCCAGCTAGCAGCATCCACCCTCAGCCACACCAGTAAGGTTGGTATAACTACTCATCATTCTCAGCACTTCTGAATTCAGCAACCACATACTTTATTTCTTTTCAACAAATCAGTGGTATCGCCATGGGAATGAAAATTGGTCCTTATTGTGAGTTCTGATTGTTTGTGCATGGCACATTTGGAACTCCGCATCCTCCAAGCTCACACACGTCCACCCCAAAACTGCAAAAGAAAACTTTAGTGATAGACTGGCAGCCAGATCTCTAGCTGGCCAAGGCTTCCTCGAAGTCAACAGCTTGATGCAGAACAATCCCTGTCTTATCCAAAGCAGTCCCAGGATGTCACCAGCTGTGAGCTCTTTGGACATGTCTGACTTAACCATCTCTCTTCTACAACACCACCGGCTGGCACTCACACTAGAAACAACACGTCCTTCCTCCATTCCTCAACAGAACACTCAATGCCCTCCTCCAACTTTCCCCACCTCTGAGGACTCTTCAGACTCAAAAGAGAAAGTTTTTTTTTTAACCACAAGCAGAAAAATGTTTGATGTCTTTGCTAATCACAGGTGTACTTGGATCATCATCTGTGAAGCCCGAAGCCATACCATAGTCATGTTCGGTATATCTTCCCTAAGAAGCCACACCAGAGTCATGTTCCGTATATCTTCCCTAGAAGCAGCCCATAAAAACAGACAGACCTTCGGCCTTCCATCGTCTCGGGAGCAGGAGAAGTTGTAAAGGGTAGATTAAGGTGTGGGAAACGCGAACGAAAAAAAAAGGGGGGAAGAGAGCTGACACCGTTGGGAAAGGCTAGAGAGAGTGGAAAGGAGTAATTAGAATCAGAAAAAGGTAGGAAATACACGGAAAAGTAAAATGAAAGGTAGAAAAGAAAGATAAAAAAAGGAAGGAGGAAATATAAAAAAGAAGAGAAAGATGCGTGAGCATAGGAGGAAGCCGGGGGAGGGGGGGGGGGGGGGTAAGAAAAAGGATGATAATAAAAGAAACGACAAGAAAAAAGATAGCAGATGTGGAGGATAGTTGGCAAACATAGAAAAGAGAACAGGGGGGGGGGGGGGGGGGGGGGGGGGGGGGCAAAGGGGAAAGCAAAAGGTACAAAATAAAGTCGGGCTAGGACATGAACAGTGTAGAGAAACGATAAAGAAGGACAGGACATGCACAGTGTGAAGAAACGATAAAGAAGGACAGGACATGAACAGTGTGAAGAAGAAACGATAAAGGACAGGACATGAACAGTGTGAAGAAACGATAAAGGACGGGACATGAACAGTGTGAAGAAACGATAAAGGACGGGACATGCACAGTGTGAAGAAACGATAAAGAAGGACAGGACATGCACAGTGTGAAGAAACGATAAAGAAGGACGGGACATGCACAGTGTGAGGAAACGATGAAGAAGGACAGGACATGAACAGTGTAGAGAAACGATGAAGAAGGACAGGACATGTATTTTGAAAAGGGAAAGGCTAGGAAAGGATAGTGGCAGGTGACACTTCAATTAAGCTTTGCTTTTGTGTTTCCTGTTCTGTATTGATTGTATTTGTCGGTGTTTGCTGAAAATAAAACTTTGTTTAAAAGGAAAGGATAGTGAAAGGAAGAAAAATGTAGAAAAAGTATATCTTTCAAAAAAAGCAGGTAGAATTGGATGAAAGGAAGCTAAAGCGAGGATAACATTAGAAAAAGTAGTCAAACCTATGAAAGACAGGAACAAGTTAGAATAGGAATGTATCGCTACCTCCTCCCTCTCCCACAATAAGAAAGAAAAGAAAAGAAAAAAGTACAAGAAAACATAGAGAGGAGTATGAAAAGGCGGAGCAAGCTCAACTTCCCTGATCTTCCAAACAACATTTGTTTATAGTCTCTGGCTGGAAGCCAACCCTTCAGTGGGAGAACAAGTTTCAAAGCGTACGTCAGCTCTGAGTTGTCATCAGTTCATTGTGTTCTTCTCGTTCAGGCCTCTGTAACAGATAGGGGCGTCACAAAACGTATGTAGGTCACAGATTTGCTGCATATGTTAGAATCTCTCTTCAACGTGTCTGCAATGGTCCACACGTGCTGCTGATTTCATGGCCATGTGTCACGTGAGTGACTGCTTGATCCCTAGCGATATTCTGTGCAGGGATTGAGATTTTACGTGCAGCTTCATCTCTCAATTTGTCATATAAGAGAGCAGAAACGACGTGAAAAGAGAGGTGAAGCGGAACATGACAAAAAAAGAAAAAATAGAATAGAGAGAGAGAGAGAGAGAGAGAGAGAGAGAGAGAGAGAGAGAGAGAGAGAGAGAGAGAGAGAGTTAAAACGACAAGAAAAGAGAAGTTTCTTTCTTTCTTTCTGCGTACGCAGGCTGATACTCCTGCTGACACTGACTGTATAGCCTGGCAGTGGAGTTTTGCATGACCGTTTTTTATTCTGCCATTAAGGCAGTCATAGTCCAACTTCGGGGAAGGTGCATGCTATGTGTAACGTGTCATCCATACCAACGGCCAAACTGGCCTTCTCTTCCGAAAGTTGGTGATGGGATTTTACGTGTATGCAAGATGTGCGTGCGTTCACACACGGAACCTCGGTTTATAGTCTCATTCGAAGGACTGTATGGGAAGTGGAGTCAGAACCAATGTTAACTCCGAGAGAAAAATCCCCCTGTACCGAAATTCGAACCTGCAGCCCCAGGATCACGAGTCCGGCGCTCTACCAACTGAGCTATTCCGGCCCCCGAAAAGAGAAGTGAAAGAGAAAAGGCAGGAAAACAGAGGTAGGGAAGAAAAGAAGATAAAGGAGGAGAAAAGAAGAGCGGACAAGAAGAAAAGAAATAGAGAAAAAAAAGTAGAAAGGAGAAAATGGAAAGGGGAGGAAAAGCCAGCGATGGGAAGAAAGCAGAAGATAAAAGAAGAAAGTAGAGAAAAGAACGACGAGAAAAAGACAAAAAATTAGTTTCAAAACGAAGTGATTGAGGGTGGAAAATGAAACAAAAGTTAGAAAGAAAAGGGGTTAGTTACCGTCACAGATAGAGACAAACAAATCACAGGTGAAAAAGACGTTAAAGAACGCTAGAAGAAAACTGAAGACAGAAAAAAAAACAATCACACACGCACGCACGCACGCACGCACGCACGCACGCACGCACACACGCACACACACACACACACACACACACACACACACACACACACTCTACACACACACACACACACACTCACACACACACTCTCTCTCTCTCTCTCTCACACACACACACACACACACACACACACACACACACACAACACACACACACACACACACACACACACACACACACACACACACTGATCAGTTTGTCTTCCCATCAAAATCATCAGAATCAATTTAATGGGCTAGGGAAGGGGAGGAAAGAACTGCTGTTGATAGGTGATGAGGGTAGTTTTAAGATATGCCTTGAAGGAAGACAGAGAGTTTGAACTACACAAAGATATTGGGAGTTTATTCCAAGAAACCGGACCCTGAAAAGAAAACGACTAATCGCCATAGGTTTTCGTTCGAAATCGAGGCATTTTGAGCAGTAAGCAGTGTTGTCCGTGGAAGAATGCAACTGCCTAGAAGGAACATAGAGATGAAGGAGATCAGAAAGGTAGGAAGGAGTTAAGCCATCCAAAGATTTAAAGCAGAGTAAGGACAGTCTGTAGTCTATTCGTTTTTCAACCGGCAGCCAGTGAAGAGAAAGAAGTAAAGGGAGTGACATGAGATCTGAGTTGTCTAAGAATCAAACGAGCAGCATTGTTTTGTACTTTCTGCAGACAACTGAGAAGACTCTGAGAACAGCCAGCTGAAAGAAAATTACAGTAATCAAATCTTGATGAAATGAAGGTAGAAACAAGGATTTTTGTGACATTAACAAGAGAAGATGTCGCACAGAACCATTGAGGCGAAGCTCAAAGTAACAGACACGGCAGACTGTGGAAACATGTTGCTGGAAGGAAAGTGCTGAGTCAAAAGTAACACCTAAATTCCGTGCAGATGAAGATGTCTGAAGAAGGCAATTTTCCAAAAGAAGTCTTTTTGGGTGCAAAGAAGATCATTTAATTGTTTTTCCATTTTTCATCCAAGATTTTTTATGTCCATGATACACGACTGTGTGCGCTGGATTGCAGAAGGCAGCTGAGAGATATCGTTGGATATGTAAATTTTGATTGTCGTCTGAAAAGCAGAAGTGAGACAGGCTATGATCGGCAGCAATGTCGGAGATTGAATGGGTGTGCAGCACAAAAAGGAGGGGGCCCAAGACGGATGCCTGGGGAACTCCGTACTGGGGAGTAGCTGGTTGAGGGGAGAAACCATTTACAGAGATAAGCTGAAGTCGATCAGATAGATAAGACTGAAACCATGACAGTGCTTTATCAGAAATACCGAAAGTTTCGTCGTGCAGACGAGACAAAAGAACTGAGTGATCAATGGCGTCAAAAGCAGCAGATAAGTCAAGAAGAGAGACCAAAGATATCTGATTATCATCGAGGGCCAATAGGAGATCGTTCACAATTTTCCGGAGAGCAGTTTCTATACTGTGGCCAGAGCGGTAAACAGACTGTAAAGGGTAGAGGAGGTTGTTGCAGTGTAGCTGATTGTGAAGTTGAAGGAAAATCTTTTCAATGAGTTTAGAAAGAAAGGGTTGATTGGAAACAGGCCTGTGGTTTTTAAGATTATCAGCATCATGGGAGGGTTTCTTAAGTAAGGGTGTAACAACTGCAGTTTTCGCTTAAGTAGATGATAAATTTTTATTTAGTTCCTTTGCTTCCTCGCAAGCCTGTTCCACCAGACATTACAAGAGTGCTTATGAGGATTGTTCTCATGTGCACCCATAGACAGATTCATTTGCAGCGGACAGGATTGCATCAGTAAATATGGCGTACAAGCTATTGACGTCTTTGTCATTTACGTCATTGCCTTGACACAGAATATTTGTCGTAGCTTGCAAGTTTATAAATTGTAAATTGAAACTTTATCCTCTGCTGGACCAGTGGACAAGATGACAGCGAGTAACAGCCAGTAGTGTGTTTCCAGTATCAACTACTGTATTCCTGTCGCAGATCGATGCAAGATCTGGTGAGAGTGGCGCGCGCGCGCGCGCGTGTGTGTGTGTGTGCGTGTAAGATTTTTGAAAGTAACATTAGTGTAAAGGTATATTTGATCATTCCTTTACAAACTGATTCTAAAAAAGAAATTATCACAGGCATTTTCGTTTAATGTTAGTTTGTTTATGTTTCAATCTACTTTCCCCCAGTTGCTGTCAAAATGTAAGAAAAGCAGGTTCACGTTCAAATGGGCCGATGGAAATAGTCTGAAATCTGAAGCCTGAACTCTCTCTCTCTCTCTCTCTCTCTCTCTCTCTCTGAGAGAGCCGACAACCATCTGGTCTATACGACTGAGTCAACAGGGAAACTGCATAACCTTGGTACAAATCAAGATAACTTTGTTCCGAACTGAGCGGAGTGAGAGAAAGGTCGGTGGATACTATGTCCACAGTCACGGTCAGGCCGACCTCAGGGGAACCCCAGTGGGTCATGGCGTGCTTCGCTTCTCTAGCTCCAGCACGACCATAAAGAGATGGTCATAATTATTGTTGGTCACCACCTGTCAGCGCCCTGCTTTTTCTGTACTTGCTCCTCAGTAGTCTTCACTATGGCGTACTCTTTGTAAAAGGATTATTTGGTTGGTTTTAGAGAGAAACAGTGTGGTTTTTGTGCATATGATCATTATTTCGCAAAACCTCCTGAATTGCAGTTTCTTTACAGTTCGTTACATACACAATTTCATTTTGCATTCAGTTACTCGGTACAGTTCAGTTGATATGTCTATCACAACAATTTGTGTAAATAGTTCATTATAACTGTAAACAGTACATAAATAAGCATTATACACGTAGATGATAATCTGCTTACATTTATAATGAATTATTTGTGTGAATAAGTGCCACATAGTCTGTAGACCACTGGTCTTTTTTGTGAGGTCATAGTTGTCTATAATTGTAGACCACTGGTCTTCATTGTGAGGTCATGGTTGTCTATAGACTGTAGACCACCGGTCTTTATTGTGAGGTCATAGTTGGTTATAGTCTGTAGACCACTTGTCTTTATTGTGAAGTCGATGTTGTCTATAGTCTGTAGACCACCGGTCTTTATTGTGAAGTTATAGTTGTCTATAGTCTGTAGACCACTTGTCTTTATTGTGAGGTCAAAGTTGTCTATAGTCTGTAGACCACCGGTCTTTATTGTGAGGTCATAGATGTCTATAGTCTGTAGACCACCGGTCTTTATTGTGAGGTCATACTTTCTATAGTCTGTAGACCACTGGTCTTTATTGTGAGGTCAATGTTGTCTATAGTCTGTACCCCACTGGTCTTTATTGTGAGGTCATAGTTGTGCATAGACCACTTGTCTTCATTGTGAGGTCATAGATGTCTATAGTCTGTACCCCACTGGTCTTTATTGTGAGGTCATAGTTGTCTATAGACCACTTGTCTTCATTGTGAGGTCATAGATGTCTATAGTCTGTAGACCACTGTCTTTACTGCACGGCTTTTCTTTCTCATGGCGTCTGAGTCGTATACAGTCCCTGCAGCATCTCTCTGTCTTTGGGGATGAGTTGTAGAAAGTCTTTGAACACCTTTTGATAATGTCTTTGCACTAGCTTTCTTAATTGTGGGATTTGAGTTCTATGTAGTCCCTGCAGCACTTTTCTTTATTGTGGAGCTGAACTGGTGGCAGTTTTTTGCCACACCGTTGTTTATTGGGGGGTCTGAGCTGCATGCAGCGAGCAGCACTGAAGATCACCCAAGTGACTGGGCAGCTGTGCCGTGTCCCCTGTGCCGGGTGAGGCTCTGGCAGTCAGCTGTCTTCTTACACACTGCTGGCTCTGAGGCCGACAGGACGACCTCGATGTGGGTGTGTATTGGACTGGAATGTGTGTACACAAGCATCAGTGCAACACAAACAACAAAAAATGAGTTTAGAAAAAGATCTTTGATGTTTGGTGCATTCTTTTCTCTCAGTCTTTGTCATGACGATGACCCCGGGGCCAGCTCAATACATGTCCAGCGGCACTGCTTTCCCACCCAGCAGGCTGACTGACCACCGCTGTGCCAGAAACTAAACATGCACGTCTTCATCATTTTCCATCAAACATTTTGAAAGTACACGAGACCGATCTGAACGGTCAATGCAGACACAAGAGAGAGGAGGGTAGGGGAGAGGTGGGGAAAGGGAGGGAGGGAGACACACGCACACACACACACACACATCACGCACACACACACACACACACACACACACACACACACACACACACACACACACACACACACACACACACATACATACACGCACACAAGCATACACACACGCACGAGAGAGGGGGGGGAGGATGAGAGAGAGGGGGGGTATTAGAGAGAGATCGAGAGAGAGAGAGAGAGGAACATAAGGAGGGTGAGAGAGAGGGGTTTGTTAGTGATAGATGCAGGGAAGAGAGAGAGAGAGAGAGAGAGAGAGAGAGAGAGAGAGAGAGAGAGAGAGAGAGAGAGAGAGAGAGAGAGAGGAGCATAGGGAGGGTGAGAAAGAGAGGGGTTTGGTAAAGAAATGCAGAGATTGAGAGAGAGAGAGAGAGAGGGGGGGGGGAGCATAGGAGGGTGAGAGAGGGTTACAGAGGGGTTTGGTAGAGAGAAATGCAGAAAGGGGGTTAGAGAGAGAGAGAGAGAGAGCATAGGGAGGGTGAGAGAGGGGGGTTACAGAGAGAGAGAGAGAGAGAGAGAGAGAACGAACGAGTGGAACGAACGAACGAACGAGAGAGACAGAGAGAGGAGAGAGAGAGGAGAGAGAGGAGCATAGGGAGAGCGAGAGAGGGGGGTTAGTAGTAGAGAGAATGCAGAGAGAGAGAGAGAGAGAGAGAGAGAGAGAGAGGGGGGGTTAGTAGAGAGAATGCAGAGAGAGAGAGATGCAGAGAGAGGGGGGGGGGGGGGGGGTAGAGTAGTAGAGAGAATGCAGAGAGAGAGAGAGAGAGGGGGGGGTTAGTAGAGAGAATGCAGAGAGAGAGAGAGAGAGAGAGAGAGAGAGAGAGAGAGAGAGAGGACATAGTGAGGGTGAGAGAGAGGGAGGTTTGGTTGAGAGAAATTCAGAGAGAGAGGATAGGGGTGGGGTGGCAGGGGGGGGGGGGGGGGGGGCAAGAGCAGAGACAGAGAGACTGATTGAGAAAAGTGAGGGTGCAGGGAAGGGGGACATGGAGAGCGACAGATGCAGAGACAGACAGACAGACAGACAGACTGATAGAGCAGTTACCTCGGTCGTGGTGGATTATAGGTCATGGTACGGGTGACTGTGACCCTCCCCGGTCATGTTGATACGGCCTGTACTGACCTCGACCTGTGTCACGTGACCCAGTTTGCATCGCCCTGTCCTTCAGCCCGATCCACATCACGTAGGGATCTGCTGACTACATCGCCCTGTCCGTCAGCCCGATCCACATCACGTAGGGATCTGCTGACTACATCGCCCTGTCCATCAGCTCGATCTACATCACGTAGGGATCCGCTGACTCGGAAATCTGTCAGGTGTAACTCTACAGACAACATGTCGCGATGGCATCTGTCAGGTGTGTGACTCTACAGACAACATGTAGTGATGGCATCTGTCAGGTGTGATCCTACAGACAAAATGTAGTGATGGCATCTGTCAGGTGTGATCCTACAGACAATATGTAGTGATGGCATCTGTCAGGTGTGACTCTACAGACAACACGTAGTGATGACATCTGTCAGGTGTGACCCTACAGACAACATGTAGTGATGACATCTGTCAGGTGTGACCCTACAGACAACATGTAGTGATGACATCTGTCAGGTGTGACCCTACAGATGACATAAAGTGCTAACATCTGTCAGATGTGATTCTACAGACAACATGTAGTGATGGCATCTGTCAGGTGTGACTCTACAGACAACATAAATTGCTTGCATCTGTCAGGGGGGTGACCCTACAGACAACCTGTAGTGATGACATCTGTCAGAAGAGACTGTATGCTATGGTGCCTTCCATTATAGAGCATTTGTTATTGTTGACAATTTTCATCTTCATATGATATTGTCCCCTGTGTTATTGTCGCCTGTTTGATATTTGATTTGAATTTTCTCCTTTTTTTTCATGTAAAGAGAACCCTTTATGTAAGAGTTAAAAAAAAAAGTCCTCACACTGCCCGATATCAAGCACCAGTCATCTTTTAAGAAATTTGCTGGAACGGTCTGTCAGCTGGTTCCAACTCACATACCATGGAAATGCTGACACTTGTTACTTTTCCATCCTCTATAACCGCAGTTCTTTCCTCTGCTCTTCTCTCTCTCTCTCTCTCTCTCTCTCTCTCTCTCTCTCTCTCTCTCTCTCTCTCTCTTCTTCTTCTTCTTCTTCTCTTCTTCTTCTGTGTGTGTGTGTGTGTGTGTGTGTGTGCGTGTGTGTGTGTGTGTGTGTGTGTGTGTGTGTGTGTGTGTGTGTGTGTGGTGTTTGTGTGTGTGTGTGTGTGTTGTGTGTGTGTGTGTGTGTGTGTGTGTGTGTGTGTGTGTGTGTGTGTGTGTGTGTGTGTGTGTGTGTGTGTGTGTGTGTGTGTGTGTGTGTGTGTGTGTGTGTGTGAAAAAAATGAAAAATGAGTTCCAGTTACTGAACCACAAACATCCTGGAACTGTCGAGCGTCAACAGGGGGAAGTCTGCAGGGCAGGCGCTTCTCCACCCTGACCCACAGGTCAGACACGTGGTGTGCACTTCAGGGAGGGGCGTGGGGTGGGGGGGGGGGGGGGGGGGCTTACATGGGTTACAAGGGCTGAAAAGGGAAAAGACGGGGCTCAACATGTGGCACGAATCTCTGGTCAAAGCGACACAGAACGATGGCTCAACAAACACGTACTCCTACCCAGGTCAAAATTATGACGTCAGTTGGGTGCCGGGGTACGAAGTACCCACCCACCCTACCCACCCACCCGGTTTCTACCTGACTCCCTCTCTCCACCGTCACCTGCTCTATTCTCCACATCTCCCAAACCCAGTGTGACCCAGATTCGACCGCGCGGTTGGCGAGGGAGGCGTCACGTAGGCAGGTGACCGAGACCCACGTGTTTATAGCTAATTTGCATATGAACACGCCGCAATGCGCACGGGAAGTATGGTCGTGTGTGAGAATCAAAAGACAGCATAAACATGTACGTGCGACCCCCCCCCCCCCCCTCTCTCTCTCTCTCTCTCCTCTCTCTCTCTCTCTCACACACACACACACACACACACACACACACACACACACACACACACACACACACACACACACGCACATACACAAATACACACGCACAAACATGCACGCACGCACGCACACACACACACGCATGCACACGCAGACACAGACAGACAGACAGACAGACAGACAGACAGACAGACACACACACACACACACACACACACACACACACACACACACACACACACACACACACACACACACACACACACACACACACACACACACACACACACACACACACACACACACACACACACACACACACACACAAAGCCATTATATTGTTGAGATTATTAACAAGGCTAGTCATTGGATCAAAGGCAAATACAGATCACCTTCATTCCCAAACTGTATAGAATGCTCGTCAAAAGTGGCAGATTAGTCCGACATCTACAGCAGCAGCAGCAGTAGTAGAGTAGTAGATGTGGTAGATGTAGTGGTTCCAGTGAAGATGCTGACAACAATCCAGCAGCAGTAGCGGTGAAGAAACAGCCAGTAACACATGTTGGAGTGTGTACGATGAACAACAACAATAACAAACAAATGTTGGAGTGTGTACGATGAAAACGACAGCAACAATAACAAACAAATGTTGGAGTGTGTACGATGAAAACGACAGCAACAATAACAAACAAATGCTGGAGTGTGTACAATGAAAACGACAGCAACTAAGTGATGTTACTCTTTCAGAAAATTTGTGTGGTGTGACAATTCTTCATTAATAGCTTTTCTGCTAGGGTAAGTGCAACTGATCCAATATATGTTGCATATTATCAGAGAAAATTAATATCACTACACAAAAATGAAACATAATTAACGGATAGATGCAATGTACGTGATAGGACAGGATTAACGGATAGATGCAATGTACGTGATAGGACAGGATTAACAGATAGATGCAATGTACGTGATA
>JADBJO010004930.1:97500-105000 GCA_016801955.1 Conus betulinus
TCACACTCTAATAATTCCCCTTCCCGGGGCTTCCCCCATCCCCTCCCACTCTAATAACTCCCCTTCCCTGGGCTTCCCCCATCCCCTCCCACTCTAATAACTCCCCTTCCCTGGGCTTACCCCCATCCCCTCCCACTGTAATAACTCCCCTTCCCCGGGCTTCACCCCATCCCCTCCCACCCACTGTAAACTCCCCTTCCCTGGGCTTCCCCCATCCCCTCCCACTGTAATAACTCCCCTTCCCCGGGCTTCACCCCATCCCCTCCCACTGTAATAACTCCCCTTCCCTGGGCTTCCCCCCATCCCCTCCCACTGTAATAACTCCCCTTCCCTGGGCTTCCCCCATCCCCTCCCACTCTAATAACTCCCCTTCCCCGGGCTTCCCCCATCCCCTCCCACTGTAATAACTCCCCTTCCCTGGTCTTCCCCCCTTCCCCTCCCACTCTCATAAGTCCCCTTCCCTGGGCTTCCCCCCCATCCCCTCCCACTCTAATAACTCCCCTTCCCTGGGCTTCCCACATCCCCTCCCACTCTAATAACTCCCCTTCCCCCTGGGCTTCCCCCCATCCCCTCCCACTCTAATAACTCCCCATCCTGGGCTTCCCCCCATCCCCTCCCACTCTAATAACTCCCCATCCCTGGGCTTCCCTCATCCCCTCACACTCTAATAACTCCCCTTCTCTGGGCTTCCCTCATCCCCTCACACTCTAATAACTCCCCTCCCCTGGGCTTCCCCCTTCCCCTCACACTCTAATAACTCCCCTTCCCTGGGCTTCCCTCAACCCCTCACACTCTAATAACTCCCCTTCCCCAGGTTTCCCCCCATCCCCTCCCACTGTAATAACTCCCCTTCCCTGGGTTTCCTTCATCCCCTCACACTCTAATAACTCCCCTTCCCCAGGTTTCCCCCTTCCCCCTCCCACTGTAATACTCCCCTTCCCTGGGGTTTCCTTCATCCCCTCCCACTGTAATAACTCCCCTTCCCTGGGTTTCCTTCATCCCCTCACACTCTAATAACTCCCCTTCCCTGGGCTTCCCCCCATCCCCTCACATCTAATAACTCCCCTTCCCCAGTTTTTCCCCCTTCCCCTCCCACTGTAATAACTCCCCTTCCCTGGGTTTCCTTCATCCCCTCCCACTGTAATAACTCCCCTTCCCTGGGCTTTTCCCTCATCCCCTCACACTCTAATAACTCCCCTCCCCTGGGCTTCCCCCCATCCCCTCACACTCTAATAACTCCCCTTCCCTGGACTTCCCCCATCCCCTCCCACTGTAATAACTCCCCTTCCCTGGGCTTCCCCCCATCCCCTCCCACTCTAATAACTCCCTTCTCTGGGCTTCCCCCCATCCCCTCCCACTCTAATAACTCCCCTCCCCTGGGCTTCTTCCATCCCCTCCCACTCTAATAACTCCCCTTCCCGGGCTTCCCTCATCCTCTCACACTCTAATAACTCTCCTTCCCCGGGCTTCCCTCATCCCCTCCCACTCTAATAACTCCCCTTCCCTGGGCTTCCCTCATCCACTCGAACTCCAATAACTCCCCTTCCCTGGGCTTCCCCCCATCCCCTCCCACTCTAATAACTCCCCTTCCCTGCGCTTCCCCCCATCCCCTCACACTCTAATAACTCCCCTTCCCTGGGCTTCCCTCATCCCCTCCCACTCTAATAACTCCCCTTCCCTGGGCTTCCCTCATCCACTCGAACTCCAATAACTCCCCTTCCCTGGGCTTCCCCCATCCCCTCCCACTCTAATATCTCCCCTCCCCCTGGGCTTCACCCATCCCCTCACACTCTAATAACTCTCCTCCCCCAGGCTTCCCCCATCCCCTCCCACTCTAATAACTCCCCTTCCCTGGGCTTCCCCCATCCCCTCCCACTCTAATAACTCCCCTCCCCTGGGCTTCCCCCATCCCCTCCCACTGTAATAACTCCCCTTCCCTGGGCTTCCCCCCATCCCCTCCCACTCTAATAACTCCCCTCCCCTGGGCTTCCCCCACCGCCTCCCACTCTAATATCTCCCCTCCCCTGGGCTTCCCCCATCCTATCACACTCTAATAACTCCCCTCCCCTGGGCTTCCCCCCATCCCCTCACACTCTAATAACTCCCCTCTCCTATCCCATTCCACTCTAATAACTCCCCTTTCCCGGGCTTCCCCATCCCCTAACACTGTAATAACTCCCCTAAGTGGGCTTCCCCCATCCCCTTCCACTCTAATGACTCCCCTACCCAGGGATTCCACCTTCCCCTCACACTCTAATAATTCCCCTTCCCTGGGCTTTCCCCCATCCCCTCCCACTCTAATAACTCCCCTTCCCTGGGCTTCCCCCATCCCCTCCCACTCTAATAACTCCCCTTCCCTGGGCTTACCCCCATCCCCTCCCACTGTAATAACTCCCCTTCCCCGGGCTTCACCCCATCCCCTCCCACTGTAATAACTCCCCTTCCCTGGGCTTCCCCCCATCCCCTCCCCTCCCACTGTAATAACTCCCCTTCCCCCGGGCTTCACCCCATCCCCTCCCACTGTAATAACTCCCCTTCCCTGGGCTTCCCCCCATCCCCTCCCACTGTAATAACTCCCCTTCCCTGGTCTCCCCCCCTTCCCCTCCCACTCTCATAAGTCCCCTTCCCTGGGCTTCCCCCCTTCCCCTCCCACTCTAATAACTCCCCTTCCCTGGGCTTCCCACATCCCCTCCCACTCTAATAACTCCCCTTCCCTGGGCTTCCCCCATCCCCCTCCCACTCTAATAACTCCCCATCCCTGGGCTTCCCCCATCCCCTCCCACTCTAATAACTCCCCATCCCTGGGCTTCCCTCATCCCCTCACACTCTAATAACTCCCCTCTTCTCTGGGCTTACCTCATCCCCTCACACTCTAATAACTCCCCTCCCCTGGGCTTCCCCCCTTCCCCCCTCACACTCTAATAACTCCCCTTCCCTGGGCTTCCCTCATCCCCTCACACTCTAATAACTCCCCTTCCCCAGGTTTCCCCCCATCCCCTCCCACTGTAATAACTCCCCTTCCCTGGGTTTCCTTCATCCCCTCACACTCTAATAACTCCCCTTCCCTGGGCTTCCCCCCTTCCCCTCTCACACTCTAATAACTCCCCTTCCCCAGGTTTCCCCCTTTCCCCTCCCACTGTAATAACTCCCCTTCCCTGGGTTTCCTTCATCCCCTCCCACTGTAATAACTCCCCTTCCCTGGGTTTCCTTCATCCCCTCACACTCTAATAACTCCCCTTCCCTGGGCTTCCCCCCCTTCCTCTCACACTCTAATAACTCCCCTTCCCCAGGTTTCCCCCCTTCCCCTCCCACTGTAATAACTCCCCTTCCCTGGTTTCCTTCATCCCCTCCCACTGTAATAACTCCCCTTCCCTGGGCTTCCCTCATCCCCTCACACTCTAATAACTCCCCTCCCCTGGGCTTCCCCCCATCCCCTCACACTCTAATAACTCCCCTTCCCTGGACTTCCCCCATCCCCTCCCACTGTAATAACTCCCCTTCCCTGGGCTTCCCCCCATCCCCTCCCACTCTAATAACTCCCTTCTCTGGGCTTCCCCCCATCCCCTCCCACTCTAATAACTCCCCTCCCCTGGGCTTCTTCCATCCCCTCCCACTCTAATAACTCCCCTTCCCTGGGCTTCCCTCATCCTCTCACACTCTAATAACTCTCCTTCCCCGGGCTTCCCTCATCCCCTCCCACTCTAATAACTCTCCTTCCCTGGGCTTCCCTCATCCACTCGAAACCAATAACTCCCCTTCCCTGGGCTTCCCCCATCCCCTCCCACGCTAATAACTCCCCTTCCCTGCGCTTTCCCCCATCCCCTCACACTCTAATAACTCCCCTTCCCTGGGCTTCCCTCATCCCCCCTCCCACTCTAATAACTCCCCTTCCCTGGGCTTCCCTCATCCACTCCTCGAACTCCAATAACTCCCCTTCCCTGGGCTTCCCCCATCCCCTCCCACTCTAATATCTCCCCTCCCCTGGGCTTCACCCATCCCCTCACACTCTAATAACTCTCCTCCCCCAGGCTTCCCCATCCCCTCCCACTCTAATAACTCCCCTTCCCTGGGCTTCCCCCATCCCCTCCCACTCTAATAACTCCCCCCCCCTGGGCTTCCCCCATCCCCTCCCACACTGTAATAACTCCCCCTTCCCTGGGCTTCCCCCCATCCCCTCCCACTCTAATAACTCTCCCCTCCCCTGGCTTCCCCCCCCCCCCTCCCACTCTAATATCTCCCCTCCCCTGGGCTTCCCCCATCCTATCACACTCTAATAACTCCCCTCCCCTGGGCTTCCCCCCATCCCCTCACACTCTAATAACTCCCCTCCTATCCCATTCCACTCTAATAACTCCCCTTTCCCGGGCTTCCCCCATCCCCTAACACTGTAATAACTCCCCTAAGTGGGCTTCCCCCATCCCCTCCCACTCTAATGACTCCCCTACCCAGGGATTCCACCTTCCCCTCACACTCTAATAATTCCCCTTCCCTGGGCTTCCCCCATCCCCTCACACTCTAATAACTCCCCTTCCCTGGGCTTCCCTCATCCCCTCACACTCTAATAACTCCCCTTCCCTGGGCTTTCCCCCATCCCCTCCCACTCTAATAACTCCCATCCCTGGGCTTCCCTCATCCCCTCACACTCTAATAAACTCCCTTCCCTGGGCTTCCCCCCTTCCCCTCCCACTCTAATAACTCCCCTTCCCTGGGGCTTCCCCCCATCCCCTCCCACTCTAATAACTCCCCTTCCCTGGGCTTCCCCCCCTTCCCCTCCCACTCTAATAACTCCCCTTCCTGGGCTTCTTCCCCTTCCCCTCCCACTCTAATAACTCCCCTTCCCCGGCTTCCCCCCCCATCCCCTCCCACTGTAATAACTCCCCTTCCCTGGTCTTCCCCCCTTCCCCTCCCACTGTAATAACTCCCCTTCCCTGGTCTTCCCCCCTTCCCCCTCCCACTGTAATAACTCCCCTTCCCTGGGCTTCCCCCCTTCCCCTCCCACTCTAATAACTCCCCTTCCCTGGTCTTCCCCCCTTCCCCTCCCACTGTAATAACTCCCCTTCCCTCTTCCCCCCTTCCCCTCCCACTGTAATAACTCCCCTTCCCTGGGCTTCCCCCACATCCCCTCACACTCCAATAACTCTCCTTCCCTGGGCTTCCCCCATCCCCTCACACTCTAATAACTCCCCTTCCCTGGGCTTCCCCCCATCCCCTCACACTCTAATAACTCCCCTCCCCTGGGCTTCCCCCATCCCCTCCCACTGTAATAACTCCCCTTCCTGGGCTCTCCCCCATCCCCTCCCACTGTAATAACTCCCCTTCCCTGGGTTTCCCCCCATCCCCTCACACTCTAATAACTCCCTCCCCTGGGCTTCCCCCCATCCCCTCACACTCTAATAAACTGCCCCTCCCCTGGGCTTCCCCATTCCAATCCTCATCTGATTTCAACCGCGCTCAACCTCCACCATCGCGTCTCTCCCCTCCCCTATCTCCCACAAACTGCTACCCTCTCCCCACTTCCTCTCCCCTATCTCCCCACAAACTGCTTCCCTCTCCCTCCCTCTCCCCTATCTCCCACAAACTGCTTCCCTCTCCCTCCCTTCCTCTCCCCTATCTCCCACAAACTGCTTCCCTCTCCCTCCCTTCCTCTTCCCTATCTCCCACAAACTGCTTCCCTCTCCCCCCTTCCTCTCCCCTATCTCCCACAAACTGCTTCCCCTCTCCCTCCCTCTCCCCTATCTCCCACAAACTGCTTCCCTCTCTCCCCACTTCCTCTCCCCTATCTCCCACAAACTGCTTCCCTCTCCCTCCCCTCTCCCCTATCTCCCACAAACTGCTTCCCTCTCCCCACTTCCTCTCCCCTATCTCCCACAAACTGCTTTCCCTCTCCCTCCCCTCCTCTCCCCTATCTCCCACAACTGCTTCCCTCTCCCTCCCCTTCTCTCCCCTATCTCCCACAAACTGCTACCCCTCTCCCTCCCTTCCTCTCCCCTATCTCCCACAAACTGCTACCCTCTCCCTCCCCTTCTCTCCCCTATCTCCCACAAACTGCTTCCCTCTCCCTCCCTTCCTCTCCCCTATCTCCCACAAACTGCTACCCTCTCCCTCCCTTCCTCTCCCCTATCTCCCACAAACTGCTATCCTCTCCCCACTTCCTCTCCCCTATCTCCCACAAACTGCTACCCTCTCCCTCCCTTCCTCTCCCCTATCTCCCACAAACTGCTATCCTCTCCCCACTTCCTCTCCCCTATCTCCCACAAACTGCTACCCTCTCCCCACTTCCTCTCCCCTATCTCCCACAAACTGCTACCCTCTCCCTCCCTTCCTCTCCCCTATCTCCCACAACTGCTCCTCTCCTCTCCCCACTTCCTCTCCCCTATCTCCCACAAACTGCTACCCTCTCTCCTCCCTTCCTCTCCCCTATCTCCCACAATCTGCTATCCTCTCCCCCCACTTCCTCTCCCCTATCTCCCACAAAACTGCTACCCTCTCCCCACTTCCTCTCCCCTATCTCCCACAAACTGCTACCCTCTCCCTCCCTTCCTCTCCCCTATCTCCCACAAACTGCTACCCTCTCCCCACTTCCTCTCCCCTATCTCCCACAAACTGCTACCCTCTCCCTCCCTTCCTCTCCCCTATCTCCCACAAACTGCTTCCCTCTCCCCCCTTCCTCCCCTATCTCCCACAAACTGCTACCCTCTCTCCCTCCCTTCCTCTCCCCTATCTCCCACAAACTGCTTTCCCTCTCCCCCCTTCCTCTCCCCTATCTCCCACAAACTGCTTCCCTCTTCCTCCCTCTCCCCTATCTCCCACAAACTGCTTCCCTCTCCCCACTTCCTCTCCCCTATCTCCCACAAACTGCTGCTACCCTCTCCCCGTACCTTCTCCCCAAACTGCTACCCTCAGTTTTCGATGTAAATACGTCATCAAATACAGCAATGAATAAACTTGAAGAATAAATGAATAGATAGCAATCGTTCTTGCTTATGTATTCCACACACGCATGCATGCACAGCCACACACACACACACACACACACACACACACACACACACACACACACACACACACACACACACACACACACGCACGCACACACACACACACACGCTAACACACACACATTATTATTAGTATTATTATTATTATCAATTATTATCATCACTATTATTTTACTATCATTATTATCATTAGTAGTAGTAATATTGTTATAGCTGTCATTGTTATTATTATCATTATTGTTAGCAGTAGTAGTAGTAGTAGTAGTAGTAGTAGTAGTAGTAGTAGTGTTATAATTATAGTAATAGTCGTCGTCGTCGTCGTCTTGTAGTAGTAGTAGTAGTAGTAGTAGTAGTAGTAGTAGTAGTAGTTGTTGTCGAGTAATCGTAGTAGTGGCAGTATTGTCGTGGTTCCTTTCATAATTATCATCTTTGTCGTAATTATCATTACTGCTATTGTTGTCTTCCTCCTCCGCCTCCATATCCATCTCCTCCTCCTCCTCCT
>JADBJO010004930.1:107500-110000 GCA_016801955.1 Conus betulinus
GAAAACGAAACAACCAACCAAACCATAACACAAAAGACCGACCGACAACTAAATCAAACCATGACACAAGAAAAGAACGACAACCAAATCAAACCATAACACAAAAGGACGACAACCAAATCAAACCATAACACAAGAAAAGAACGAATACCGAACCAAACCATAATACAAGGAAAGAACGACAACCACATCAAACCATAACATAAGAAAAGAACGACAACCAGAGCAAACTGTAACACAAGAAAAGAACGATGACCAAATCAAATCATAACACAAGAAAAGAACGACAACGAAACCCAAACCATAACACAAAAGAACGACAACCAAATCAAACCATGACACAAGAAAGAAAAGAACGACAACCAAATCAAACCATAACACAAAAGGACGACAACCAAATCAAAAACCATAACACAAGAAAACAACGAATACCGAACCAAACCATAATACAAGGAAAGAACGACAGCCAAATCAAACCATAACACAAGAAAAGAACGACAACCAGAACAAACTGTAACACAAGAAAAGAACGATAACCAAATCAAATTATAACACAAGAAAAAAAAAAACGACAACGAAACCAAACCATAACACAAAAGAACGACAACCAAATCAAACCATGACAAAAGAAAAGAACGACAAACCAAACCAAACCATAACACAAAAGAAACGACAACCAAACCAAACCATAACACAAAAGAACGACAACCAAATCAAACCATAACACAAGAAAAGAACAACACAACCAAATCAAACCATAACACAAGAAAAGAACAACAACCAAATCAAACCATAACACAAGAAAAAAAAGACAACCAAATCAACCCTAACACAAGAAAAGAACGAGAACCAAATCAAACCATAACACGAGAAAAGAACGACAACCAAATCAAACCATAACACAAGAAAAGAACGAAATCCAAACCAAACCATAATACAAGAAAAGAGAGCGACAAGCAAACCAAACCATAATACAAGAAAAGAGCGACAAGCAAACCAAACCATAATACAAGAAAAGAACGACAACCAAACTATAACACAAGAAAAGAACGAATACCAAACCAAACCATAATACAAGAAAAGAACGACAACCAAACCATAACACAAGAAAAGAACGACAACCAAACCATAACACAAGAAAAGAACGACAACCAAACCATGACACAAGAAAAGAACGACAAACCAAACCAAACTATGACACACCCAAGAGAAACCTTGACTCTGCCTGGTATAACGTCAACACAACATTACACGCTTTGACCCCCACCCCACCCCCACCCCCCTGTACCGCGGCCACCGATGGGGAACCAATCGTCTTACCACTCTGGCACGCCTTCTGGCGCCAACCGTTGGCAGACAAAACCGGAGCTGTCCAGCCTGTCAGCTTGGCACCTGAGCTGGCCCCAGTTGTGGTCACTTCAGCCCAGGTGATCCACATAATGCCGTGTTGATTCCGGTCAAGTCCGGTTCCTAACTTTTTTATCCCGAGGGGTTAATGTGGTCGTGGCACTTTGTCCCCATTTCCCTGTATTGCCATTGGCTAGATACCAGACTAAGTCATGGGATCTCCTTGTGTCCAAACGGTGCTTAGTTTACCACAAAAATATGGGTGGTATGTTTAAGTCAGATACTATAGGAGAACTATAACACAATCAGGGCAACTTCTGCTGATGAATATCACCCAACCTGGAGGCGAAAATCGGAACAAATGTCTGTTTTCGAAAGACAGGATTTCGATGATTATCATGTATAGATACGCTGCCGTTGAAGAGGATGATATGTACTCTTTGATTCGTCCTCATACTTCCTTTCAGCACCCCTCCCCCCTCCCTTGTTCTCACCATAAACTGGAATCTTCACTAACTCTCTGTAATAATGATGGAAGAATTGTTCATCTGCGTTTGGATTTTGCCTTCCCTCTTCTTATTCCACTGAGCATAATCATTCAGTCAACGAGTACGGGACGGCATTTCACTGAAGATTCAAATAAGGCAGTTCAACCCATTTCATTGCCATAGTCTGCGGTGATGGGACTGATCATTCTCGCGTTGTTGAAGAGTAAAAGTAAACCATTCGGTCTGCTGGCCGCATGGTGACCTCCCTCACCCCCTGTTCGGATCACCGAGCGTAGATTCAGAGACGTCCTTTATGTGGACAACTTTTTGTCCAGTTTCTGCATCTGACATACATCTTCATGAGGTCCTCTCCCTGTTCCCCTGTTCTTACCCTTTGTCGGTTGTCTTGGGAGACTGACGGATTTCAACAATTTTTTCTCCGAGGCATGGAGACAAAACCACAAAACACGAGGTGGTAAATGTTGTAAGATGTCACGAATAGATTACAACACCCTGGACTTGGTATACTGATGAGGTTCGCCCATGGGGCGAAAATCGAGGGAGACCATCAGGGCAGCGACAGTGCCAAGCTGGCAAAACCAGACGACGGTTTTGTTCCTTCTGCAAGGCAGCGTTCGCTGGTTCCGGCATGTGCTCTTCCAAGG
>JADBJO010004930.1:115000-117500 GCA_016801955.1 Conus betulinus
GTAGTGGGGGAAAAACATGTGCAGACTAACAATTCTTCCATCAGTATATAAATGAAACAAAACCAAGTATCCAAAGATATGCGACAGGAAGTCAACAAATTAGGTATTAAGTAATACACAACAGTCAACACCAAACTACATACCAGACTTTGCATTTGAATGCCTTATGCAAAAGTATAGCAAAACGATTCATAGTAGTTTCTTTTGTAGATGCTATAAGTAAGGAGGGTGGAAAAAAAGGAGGATGTCTATAATATTTTTGATGAATCAACTGATTCCTGAGGTCATTCAACTCAGGGACAACACAGCAGAAAATGAACTTCATTTTCTTCGGCACTGTGACGAGAGATATGACTGGCAGGTGGGTCCTCTAGGGAAGGACTGGGAATAATTTCTCGATGAGAGTTTCATTTCACCTCCACCCTCTCTCTCTTACTAGTGGTGGAAGGAGCAACTTTCTGGTATTAGTCATCAAAGAAATTTTTATTTGTTCCGGGTCTGGTAAAATAATGAAGAATGGTTCTGAGATAATTTTCCTTAGGCCTGTACTCTTAGAAGTACTTGTAGCTCTGAGAGAGACAGAACTGAAGAGAAATATTCAAATGTTCAACATTTGATTTGAACAACAGAGAACTGACACAAGTTAAGTGCAGTTTCATTCATCAACTTTAATTGCTTACACATAGGTAAGAAATGGCATGTCACTTCCATAGGCTAGGTTTTAGTTCTCATTGGACCACCACAATGAGGGACCCTTCCTCACTCCTACTTTACTTGCTAGCACTCTGTGCAGCAGCTTAAGATGGCATACAGTGGGCCTGTCTAAGTTACACAGAATGTATATGGTTATTATACATCCACTTCACTTGCATACACCCTGTGCAGTAGCCAAAGTGGCACTCATAGACAGGTTCTCACTCACTCATTCCAACAATCACCAGTATTTATAAATCAGCTTAGCAGTTTTTAACCTAGCACAGGCACACTGTTTTCCTGATCAAAATTAATCATTGACAGAGAGACAGAGAGAATTGCATACTGGCAAAAGTCAGGGGTGAACACAAAGAACAGTGGTCAGATTGTTAACAAAGAATCATACCCACTGGGAGAGAGCTTTTGCCATATGATGGCAAGCAAACTACTACACAGACTAATCATTCAGTTTACTAAATGTCACCAAGCATTTGTACAAAGTTACCATGTTAATCCCACACAGCATACATAAAATCAATACATAGATTTGAGCATGTAAAACATAGTTCCAACTTACTTTCCCTGGGAATGAACAGTGAATGAGACTGGAGGTCAAGGAGTTCCAGGAGTTTACCAGGCCTTCTCTAGTCATCCCTTTGTCTTTCACTGTTCTGATCTACAGGCAGTCCTGAGGGGTCAGTGAAGTTGCGACCCTATGTGTCTGGTATATGAATTCTATACTGCCAAATCAGGTTCTGCACTAACTGACGGGCTGTCATTCATACCAGGGGTGAGAGGAGAAGGGATCTGTTCTTATCATCATTCGCCTCGGAGATTGTTTGAACTTCGTCGAGATTGTTTGAACTTCGTTGGCGCTGGCTTACTGAAATCAGCGGCCGGTTAATTTATGCGTCTGTATAGGCAAAGACTCTCTTGGGGAGAAAACACAGTGACATAATCTACCAAAGGTCAGCGAGCACACGGACTGTAGATATGAGGGGGGTGGGGTGGAGAAGGAAGGAGGTTTGACCATTGCCTTTGTGTCAAATACAGCCGCACGTGGCTTGGGGGTGGGGGGGGGTGGGGGGTGGGGGTGGAGAGAGTGGCGTCGTGTATGCCTTTGTGTCATGGAGTAGAAGAAGGGGGGGGGGGGGGGGGGAGTGCGATGGGTCATTGTTAAAATGCAGTGTAAATTAACGAACGAACGAACGAATTTTATTTTCAGAGGGTAATGGAATAAGCATCACTGCTTTTTTACATCCAGCCCTCCCGGGCCAAAAAGAAATTTAGAAAGGAAAAAAAAATTATATATATTGATTAATATAAAATAATGGAAAATCACTCTTAAATATGAAACATAAAAATACAAAAGGACACAAAATCTATGTACAGAGGGAACACCGACAGAAGGTGTGTGGGAGACGGTGGGGTGGGAGTGGGATGGGGTGGGATGGGGGACAATTAAGAATGAGAGGGGGGGGGGGGGGTGGAAGAATAGGAAGAACTAATAAGGAAAATGAAACATTTACACAGAACAGTTATTGGCACATCTTTGGGTAAAGTGGGTGTAAGATCAGACAGATCCATCAAGTACGTAAAAAGATTTTTTGAGAGGGGAGAGTGGGCATAGATTTGAAATCTGTTCTTTGGTTTGAGGTTTGAGTGGAACGATAGGATGTTTTTGTCAAGAATTCGTCACAGGCACTTTTACATAGTGGACAGATTAAATCCAGTTTTACCCTGCTTCCTATAACGGTAATAATGAACAAAAAGATCCAGTTTATCCTGCTTCCTATAACGGTAATAA
>JADBJO010004930.1:125000-147500 GCA_016801955.1 Conus betulinus
TGTGTGTGTGTGTGTGTGTGTGTGTGTGTGTGTGTGTGTGTGTGTGTGTGTGTGTGTACGAGCGCGCGCGCGTGGTGTGTGTGTGTGTGTGTGTGTGTGTGTGTGTGTGTGTGTGTGTGTGTGTGTGTGTGTGTGTGTGTGTGTGTGTGTGTGTGTGTGGTGTGTGTGTGAACAACAGCATCAATAACACCATGACGCAGAAGAGGATCATCACGACCAAGGTCGATCAAATGACAAGGATTAAACACACATCGACAATGACCAGGATTAAACACACATCGACAATGACCAGGATTAAACACACAATCCAAACCAAACACAGTCAGGAAGTGAGAAAACAATCAGAGGACGTTCGGCAAGTCCGCATCAAACCAGCATTGCCGATTATAAGGAAAAGTCAGATTAGCAAGCAACTGATGGTCGCCAGTTAGACACCCACGCGAACACACACCTACACAAAATAAAAAAACAATCCTCAGAGAATTGGCGATTGATATCCAGGAAATCTCCCCGATGCCATGCTGCAAACGCTGACTCTAAGCTTCGCTTAACAACATTAATCATTTATCAGTTTGTCCATCAGGGCTGTTGCCACGTCAAGCTATCTAGTTTGGATAATCGGCTTTTCCAGCTTTGTTATCGTTTTTTTTTTTCCTGTTTGGCTTCTAGTTTTTTTTTTTTTTTAAACTAACAGTCGTTGATTAATGACTCATCGCCCGATGTAACAGTCCCATAAGCAAGTCGAACACAAGTTGTGACTTGTTGCCTGTTATGTCAAAAGCACAAGCATGTAACAGAAAAGAAACTGAAGGTTCATCGCTCGCTGTAACAGCGGCACTAACAAGCAGAACGAGACTGTTGACGTTACAGCGGTGACAAAATCAAGTACAGGACAAACGTGATTACTATATTGACTAGCATGACAGTGGCACAGGTCAGCAGGAGAATAACACTGATGACGCCTTTCCTGTTATATCAATGGCGCAAGGAAGTAGGAGAAGAAAAATAATTATTCGCCTGTTGTAACTTTGGCACAAGCTTTTAGAAGAACACAAACATCTCACCGCCTGTGATGGCAGAGGTACCAAAGAAGAGGCAACAAGGCCGGTGGTGATAGCTAATGGCCTGTGTAGAACTGCACGTAGAAGAACAAAACAGACGACGTACATGGTGGAACAAAACAGACGTACTTCTCGCTTCTTACCATGGTGGAACAAAACAGACGACGTACTTCTCGCTTCTTACCATGGTGGAACAAAACAGACGACGTACTTCTCGCTTCTTTACCATGGTGGAACAAAACAGAGACGTACTTCTCGCTTCTTACCATGGTAGAACAAAACAGACGACTTCTCGCTTCTTACCATGGTAGAACAAACAGACGATGTACTTCTCGCTTCTTACCATGTTAGAACAAAACAGACGATGTACTTCTCGCTTCTTACCATGGTAGAACAAAACAGACGACGACTTCTCGCTTCTTACCATGGTAGAACAAAACGGGGTGGACAAAAATCAGTACGGACAAACGTGATTACTATATTGACTAGAGGACAGTTGGCACACAGGTCAGCAGGGGAGGGGGGGGGGGGGCCCCGAGGGACGGGGGGGCGGGGGGGGGGGGGGGCGGGGGGGGGGGGGTAGGAGAAGGGGGGAGGGGGGTTCGCCTCCTGTTGTAACTTCGGCACAAGCTTTTTAGAAGGGGGGAACAGGGGGGGGGGGGGGGGAGGGGGCGCAGGGGGGGTGGAGATGGCAGGGGGGTACCACGGGAACAGGGCGGGGTGGTTGGTATGGGGGGGGAGTAGCACTGGGGGTAGATAGCAGAGGTCACAAACAGCCGACCCGTACTTCTCGCTTCTTCCATGTGGAACAAAAACAGATGACGTACTTCTCGCTTCTTACAGGTGGAACACAAACAGACGGAGTACTCTCGATCTTACCATGGTACGACACCAAAACAGACGAAGCGGGATTCTGACTGAAGCACAGCTGTGGAACAAAACAGGGCGACAAAAGCAAAGGACTCATGGTAGAACTGTCGCAGACTGCGCGGTTCTTCAAGATGGTGTAGAACAAAACAACTGAAGACTCAGTCCGGCCTTATGCTATTACACATGGTAGCACAGGCAAGCCAAGGTCAAATACAATCAAAAATGTCTGTTTCAATCAGTTTTTAAAGATGCATCGTCGGGGGTTGTCATTACTGTTCTACAAAGGCAAAGGCAATCAAAAATAAAAAAAAAAAAAAACAAAAATTTAAGCTGAAATGTTAGCCTGTTTATAACGTCAGGACACAGGCCCAATAGAAATAGAATTTTTAACAAAAATGTGGTTAAAAATGCATCGTCGCTGCTGCTATAACCAAGGCACAGGGCCAAATGCAAATCAGGAACAAAAAACTTAAGGAATCAGTGGCTGCTGTTAAAGGTGGCACGAAGGCAATTTAGAAAAAAAACGTTACAGATTGATGACTCGCCGCCGCTTTAACTGTTTACCAAGACAAATAGAAAAACCAGTAGTGACAGGACCAAACCTGATGACCTCGTGATCAGCGCCGTCATAAAACAGTGGGCAAAAAAAAAACATGGTTAAAAAGCATCGTAGTAGTGACAGGAACCACAACAACGCAGATCATCCGACGTTGCAATACAACAGTGGCAAAAACCAAGGCAAGTGCTAATGACAAGAACAACATGATGACTCATCGCCGTCATAACAGTGGCCAAAAACCAGTGGACAGAACAAACTGATGATCATCGCCCGTCATAACCGTGGCAAAAAACAGTGACCAGAACAAACATGATGACTCATCGCCGTTCATAAACAGTGGCAAACCAAAAAACCCGGTGACAGAACAACCTGGATGACTCATCGCCGTCATAAACCAGGTGTGGCAACCCCATGCCCCTATCGCACGTCAGCAAGTAAAAAACAAAACCGACGTGGCACAAAACAAGTATAAGGAAAGAAAACCAATAATGTGACTTAGGAGTGTGTGTTGTGTGTGTGTGTGTGTGTGTGTGGTGTGTGTGTGTGTGTTGTGTGTGTGTTGTGTGGTGGTGTGTGTGTGTTGTGTGTTGTGTGGTGTGCGCGGCGCGCCGCGTGCATTGCGACAGACAAACGGCACAGAGATTTTTTTTTTTTAAAGCAGATAGAGAGTGACAAGGACAGTTACTTACAGAGACAGACCAGACAAAACAGAGAGGCGGAGGAGGAGGTGGGGAACGAGATGAGAGACTGGGAGGAGGGAGAGGAGTGAGGAGAAGGAAAGAATTTGGGTAGGCATGCGACAAAAAGAAGGGTTTCGGGCTGGGTGGTAGGAGGTGGTGGGTAGGGGGGGGGGGGGGGAAGGGGGGGGGGGGAGCGGAGGGGCGGAAAAGAACAGGTGAAGGCTAAGGGGACGAGGGGAGGGGGAAGGGGAGAGGGGGGAGGGGGAGAGCAAAGCTTTAAAGAAAAAAGAGGTTAACGCACATGGCTATTTTCAGCCGTGGGGGAAAACTATCCAAACCAAGAGAGGCGCAAAGAAGGCTACCCGGCTTGTGTACCTAGAAAAAAAATCTTTGAAGAAGAAGAAGAGAAGAAGAAGAAAAGCTGGTTGGATTGAGGCCAATATTTTGATGGTCATCACTGTGTCTGCAGCACACATCTGTGATGTGTGTGCGTGGTGTGTGGTGTGTGTGTGCCGGTGTGTGTGTGTGTGTGTGTGTGTGTGTTGTGTGTGTGCCGTGTGTGCGTGTGTGCCGTGTGTGTGTGTGTGTGTGTGTGTGTGTGTGTGGGTGTGTGTGTGTGTGTGTGTGTGTGTGTTGTGTTGGCTCTACATTTGCATTATGGCGTAATAAATTGAATCAGTTTTTTTTTTATGAGACAGCAGGGGAGGCTTAATGTTTCTTTTCCTTCTCTTAACGGACAGCGCCATCTGTGTGGATCAGAGAGTGCACTCTCAACCCATTGGCCAGGCGAATAAAAAGGAGTCTGTGCACATACACACACACACACACACACAAACACACAACACACCACACACACCACACCCACACACACACCCACACAGACAGAGGAGGAGAGAGATTGGGAGGACGAGGAGGGAGTGGAAGAAGTTAGGGAGGAGGAGGTGGAGAGCGAGATGATCCTGAGGATGGGCGGGAGGAGAGATCGAGGGAAGGAGCGGAGCGAGGATGGAGAGGAGAGGACGGATAGAGAGACTAGAGAGAGGATCCAATCAGGCCAGAGGCCTTGGTCATGAAGCGAGTGCAGGTGGAGGGGGAGGGAATTATTCAAACAGTCCAAAAACTGATTTCAAAATCAAAAATATCAGATCGAGAAACCAGAGGCTCAGATCTCGTAACCTACAGAGACGGATTATAATAGGGGTAAATAGATCAGTTTATTTATAGTTTAATAGTATATGTTCGCTTCCATTATTGGATGCTTAGAAGTACACTGAATCTTGAAAACTTGGAAATAAAAGATATGAGCTATCTTAATGTATGTAACATGCCTGATTTACGTTATCGTACAGGACAACACACAAAATGCACTTGGTTCTGTCTCACGTCTTACATAGTGGGCAAATTAAAATCAACATGGGGGTAGTGTTGTTATTTTCTGCACATACCAGAGGAATCTATGTTGTTTGTAATAATTGAAACGTCTGTGTAGCTTTCAACGTTAAATGCATTTTATCGACCGCTTTGTGCCAAAAGTAATCTGGAGTAATATTATATAATTAACTAAATTGGTCACTGTTTCAAAATGGAAAAATTCCCAATTCTTGCCATCTGCAAATATATCAGTTCCATGTAAGTGGAGGAACCAATGTTCAGAACTCCTCACACCAATGGGTTTACATAGGTACATTATCCCAAACCAAAAGGTAATGTTAATTCGGTGCATTATGCAGACCGCCCAGAAAGTCCCCCCCCCCCCCCCCCACCCCCCCCCCCCCCCCCCCCCCCCCCCCCCCCCCCCCCCCCCCAGTGCCCTGGAAATTGTCAATTCAAGCAAACCATACTGAACAATCAGTTGTATCATCGCAAATATCATCAAACAGTTTTAACACAGCAGAGGAAGGAGAACTGCATGTCTAACTCGTCCGAAATTTTTTGCAACCAACATAAACCCAAAATGACCGGTTTATCTTCTCGTTAGTCCGGCACGCAACGGTTGACGTTGGACAAGTAAATCTCAAACCGCGTTGGGTTGTATGATATAGATATCCTATTATTAGCTAGTTATGTCATAAAAACATTAACCAACAGGCATATAGACTTCAGGCAAGTCCCATCTTGTCACTAGCTGAAAGCGACTAAGTCACCTTTTTACTAATTGATTCAACTTTATATTACTTTTTATTCAATTACATTTAGTTGGAACGGTTTGCTTTTTGCCATATGTTAGACTAACTAAATCTGTCACTCGTTACTTGACATGAAAAAATCCCATTCTTGCCATCTGCCAAACAAAATATCAGCTTTCTCCTTTAAGTCAAAGTGAGGATAATAGTTTCAAAAAAAACTAACCATGGTAATGCTGCTGTGCACTGCCCCTCTAATAACACCAGGATCGCCTAATGGTTTGATTTGTTAACAAAATACATATCCCAACAAAACCAAACATGTATAAACTTACTGCAAATGTCAGACGCCCAGTTTGTTGGAGTCCCCCCCCCCCCCCCCCACCCCCCCCCCCCCCCCCCCCCCCCCCCCCCCCCCCCCCTGAAAGGTGTTTCCCCCCCCATACGCCCCCCCCCCCTCAACCAGCAATTCAGCAACATACGTACCGGAACAATCAGTTGTATCATCGCATCAAACAGTTTTAAACATACAGCAAGAGAACTGCATTTTAACTTACGCATTTTTTGCAACAAACATAAACAACGCAGGCTTAGCTCTGCAAGCAAGGTTCTGACAGGAAACACAGTAAATCTCAACCGTGTTGAATAATAGATGCCTAGATGTTCATAAACATTAACAACAGGCATAATGACTTCATTGCAAGTCCCAGTGTTCACTAGCTGCCAAGTAACCACCTTTTCTAATTACAACTATATTACTTTTTTATTCATATTCACATTTAGTTGGAACGTTGTTGCTCTTGCCCTATGTAGACTATATAGTGCGTGCGTCTGCGGCACAAACTATTGTTTCCAACAGAAGAGCTGCGTCATCTGCCAAAAGTGATATAAATAGTTCAAAAATAACCATGTGTTAATGCTGCACCATGCCTCCCATTTCTAATAACTTTTTATCGCTAATTGTTTGATTTATAAATAAAGAGAACAAACACCAGACTTGTAACATCCCCTTGTTTCACCCCTCAGGTACAGTTTATGTGGTCTGTCAATGTTCCACCAGAACGAATTCTAGCTCTGACAGTATTGAACACGCTATGAATACACTGAAAGAGTTTCCCTTTTCATACCATTTTTTTTAAACCAGAATAGGCCACAGTAGGTTCTTTTCTGTGAAATCAAAAGCTTTCTCAAAGTCAATAAAGGCAACAAGAGTTTACAATTAAAGCAAAAAACTGTTTTTTTTGTTTTTTTTTTTTTTTTTAGAGCTAATAATATGTACATGGGATCAATGGGTAGAATATCCCCTTTTACCCGCTTATATTCCCCTGTGATATTATGCAGTTCAAGCCATTCTTGAATACTATTGTTCACTATAGAACTGTAAAGTTTACCGCTTGTATCAGTTAGTGATATATCCCTCTAAAGTTACCGAGATCATCTACATTACCTTTTTTAAGGATAAGACACTAGTTCTTCTGTCCAGTTATCTGGGAATATATCCCCTATTAAGAAAAAAAAGTGCTAAACAGTTTAACAAAGAAGTCAATAACTCGATCACCAGCATATTTTAGCAACTCGCTAATAATTTCACCCGGAACAGCGGAGCGGATTTACCTGTTTTAACTTACTTATTGCCAGTAAGTCTTCTTCTTTCTTCTTCTTCTTCTTCTTCTTCTTCTCTCTCTCTCTCTCTCTCTCTCTCTCTCTCTCTCTCTCTCTCTCTCTCTCTCCACACACACACACACACACACACACACACAACACACACACACACACACACACACACACACACACAGAATGTTCATGAATTTGGCGGCGAATGCTGTGAGTGTCAGCCCTTGTGTAAGGTTTCCACATGCCAGGGTGAACATGGTTTGTGGTTTGTGCTTAGTTCGTAAGCACATGGGTCCACAACACACACACACCACCCACCACACACACACACACACACACAACACACAACACACACACACACACACACACACACACAGAGAGAGCAGACAGAGAGAGAGAGAGGAGAGAGAGAAGAGAGAGGAGAGACGGAGAGAGAGGAGAGAGAGAGGATGGGAGACGAGAGTGAGGGGAGAGGAGAGAGAAGAGAGAGAGAGAGCGAGGAGGAGAGGGAGAGAGAGATAAAGAGGGGAGGGGGGGTGAGGGGGAGACAGGGAGAGAGGAGAAGGAGAGAGAGAGAGAAGAGAGAGAGAGGGGGAGAGAGAGGAGAGAGAGAGAGAGGAGAGACAGAGAGGAGGAGACAGAGACAGAGAGAGAAGAGAGAGAGGAGAGACAGAGAGAGAGGGTTTTTGGCAGACCAGAATTTTCAACCTGACCAGAATCTCAAACACATAGAGCTGAATCACCAGCTGAAAACACTCCAAGTCCCCACTCTCAGCACCCACCAATCCCCATCCCTGTCCCTCCCTGGCTCTTCCCCACCCTCTCGCTCCATCTCATCTTCTTCCGTGCTGCCTCCACTCCCTACACTGTCTGTCGCATAGCAGCCTTTGCACTGTCTACCACACACACATACACACACACACACACACACACACACACACACACACGCCACACACACACACACACACACACACACACACACACACCACACACACACGCGCGCGCGCGCGCACACACACACACACACACACACACACACACACACACAAATACCACACACACACACACACACACACACACAACACACACACACACACACACACGCACGCACACACGCCAACGTCGCTTCAGTTGCCCCTTGCTTGAGTGAATGGTAAACCGTGTGGCTTCCTGACCTGGCGGTGGTGGAGTGCAAGCCAGCCGGGTGACTTGGCTGCTGCATGACGGAGAGGGAGCAAAACGGGAGACAAAAGCTGATCCTGAAGCTTTACCCGGCGGCCATACGATACCACCCACTACAACAATATTTTCCAAAAAAAATCAAATTTCGCCAGTCACGTTCTTTGACTGAAATCATTAAGAAATAATCAGTACTTGAATGATGATATTTATGTCAATTCTTGTATGTCAATTCTATAACCTGTAGTGTAACCGTTACCATCTTTCTTGAAGGACACGGCCCCATTCTCCTTCAGACTATAAAAAGAATGGAACAATTCTATGCCGCCATTAAAGGATGGAATATTCATTGTAACAATTGATGTTGTGGGTCTGTACCCCAAATATTCGCATTAAAGAAGTGTCCAGTGTCCACATACCTTAGAGAGATTCTGGAAGACCCTAGATACCAGATGGACAATATCCCCAAAATTCCACTTTTGACACAGATTGTAGAGCGTATTTTGCAAAACAAACTACATTTGAAATTCGATGGAAGAGCTGTTCAAACAAATTCAGGACACTGCTGTTGGGCAACCAAATTCACGACCACTGCATATTTTCATGGGACATCCTTGAGAGAATCTCCTGTCCACAAAATCTCCCTGGTGTAGTAGGAACCAAACGGTTGGCGCAGATTCATAGCCAATATTTTCATGCTCTGGGAACACGGGCCATGGAGAACCTACAACAATTCCTATGAGTTCCCTGTCCAAAATCTCCAAACTGGTATCTGTCCAGATATAGGGTATGCTCACAAAAACATGATGGCGACCTGATTCAGATAGCCGAGAATGCAGAAAGACATGCAAAGGGACCAATGGGGGGGGAAGAAAAGAATAATCTCGGGACATTCTAAGCCTATGAGAGGGTACCACAATCAGCTCATCATAGACAAAGCGTAACAGATCTCCAGGAGTCTACGAATGTACAGATAGTAGATGTGGTTCTTTGCTCAAGAAACATCTTCAAGAGAATCCACGTTATCCAGTGTTAGAACAGGCAGTCAGACCAGCTTTCACATTAGAGACACTATGGGGCTGCAAAAGCTCCAACCTAATTTACTTAGTGCACTGTGCTAGGTGTAAAGATGTGCAGCATATAACGAGAAAAACAAGCCAGACTGTCCAGGTGGTTCCATGGCAACAGATCGAATATAGTAAAAAAAAAAAAAAGAAAGACAACAAAAGTCATAGCATTAGGACCCAACACACAGCAGTGTCAGGGTAGGGAGTCAACATGAAATGACAAAATGGGGAAACTTAAGCAGCGAGACATTTCCAGAGCTGTGGGCATAATGAGGCGGACAATGTTCAAGGAAACTCAGTTGAAAGGATGAGAACACTAGGTAAACATGACCAGACAGAGAAGAACATAGCGAAAGGTACTGGCGCGGCATAAGGTCAGGACAAACTGCCCAAATAGTCTCAATGTACTTAGGACTGGCTGAATGTAGGTGTACATGTGTACGATTTACATGCAGCATACAAACGTGCGCGACGCGCGGCGAGCTGGCGCGCATGCACGCATCGCACACACACACACACAGTTCAACACACATAAACACAGCACAGACGCACGCACGCACGCCACGCACGTCACCGCACGCACGCACAAGGTCACACAAACCACACAACACACACACAACCAGACGTAGGTACTCGTGCGACAACGCATACAGGGGACACAATGAGAGGGATGAGGGCAGGCAGAGACGGTGGGTTTGATGAGTGAATGGTCACAGAGGACCTGATGAAAGGAAGCACGGTGCAATGTGAATTGAACGGTAGTTCCTTTACAAACACACACCAACATGAACTGTATGCATGCGCGGACCAACAGCATAGAATGTTTAAAAAATGAAAAACTTATTGTCCATCACTATATTGAAGACACCCAAACACAGTGTTTGGGTAGACTGAATGACATAACATGCAGGGAAACTTTAAAGACCAGCGAGCTTGACATTTCCAGAGGCTGTGGCATAATGTCTTGGCGGACCTCCGTGTCACTCCAGTTGAAAACTGATGATTGAACACACTTGGCGAACCAGACAGAGAAGAACTAATGCGAAAGGTACTGGCGGCATAAGGTCAGGACAAACTGCCCCCAATAGTCTCAATGTCTGGGACTGGCTGAATGTAGGGTACATGTTGGTTCCTATTACATGCAGCATACACACGTGCGCGCGCGCGCGCGCGCGCGGGCGCGCACGCACGCACGCACACCACACACACACACACACACACAGCCACACACTTAACGCACGAACACGCACGCACGCACGCACGCACGGCACGCACGCACGCACACACACAACACACACACACACACACACACACACACACCGTATGTACTCGTGCGACTCCAACGCATACAGGGACACACTGAAAGGGATGATAGGAACTGTTCTTCAAGAGACGGTGGGTTTTGAGAGTGAATGGTGAGGAGAGGATGATGAAGGAAGTAGGAAAGGGGGGAAATGCAATTGGTGTTCCTTTTAAATGTAACATGAATGTATGCAGCAGTACCAGTTATGTGTTAAATCATAAAACTTATTTGTCCATCACTATATTGAAAGCAAAAGATGCATTTGAAAAAGATGAATGAAGGGAAGGGGTATTATATCGGGTATCTTTAGTCGCACCAGTGTGAGAGACCTAACCAGCCTGTGTACTGGAGCATTCAGAGAGCCGTTAGGATCCACAGGAAGTGGTGAATGCCTTCTGTGCGAGCGACGGAACTTTGGCTAGACAAGGTGAAGAAGATACTCCTCCTAGTCCCTAGTGGTGGTGTAAATCCCCAGTTCCCACCACCAACTGCATCCCAGCGGGAGGGTAAAAAGCAGCCAGCTAATCTTAAGGAATCTATGGAACCAGAAAAGAAAGCTACTGATACTGAACTTCACAATGCGGAAATGCTGAAGTATAAACGAAGGGAATTTCAAAACCTTGCTGCTTCAACCACTCCAGTTCTCCCACAAGGGTGGAGTACAGCGTGTGATTGCTCAAAAAACAAGTGATAGTCATTGTTCTTCAATACTGTCTGCAGAACTGCAGAAGGAATTCCCGAGATGCATTGGGCTGGTCAGTCACTGACGCAGCGGAACTGTCCACCCGCAAATCTGTATGAGCACCAAATAGCTGGAAGAGAGGGGGGGATGGAGGAAAGTTGGTGGTGTGGGGGAAGGGAGTGATGAGGGGGCGTTTTGTCAAGAAAACTTATGAAAATAAACTTTACGTCAGATGATACTAGTTAATAAAACAAATTTTCAAAAGTGTAATTGGATAATCACTTCAAGGAACACATTACAAGTACTCCCTCTTAATCTCTTTCCATGCTGGATACAAGGTGGACTCCGAGGCCTGAATGCAGCTGTCCTTATGTCATGCCCTTCTGAGTGTGGCTTTGCTATAGTTCCCAGATACTTACAGACAGCTCCAGAAAGACCATGAGACTTGGCACAAAGCATCTCATCAGGGAAAACAAACGAAAATAATGTGTACACCTGGAGGAAGCGAACTTTTTTTTTCTTGATTTCCGAAGATTATATAGAATTACTGATTTTTTTTTTAAATCTAAACATCCAGTCATCGCTCCAAGTAGGGTCTACAATAACAACAACAACAACAAAAACAACAGCAACAACAACAACAACAACACACCAAAACAAACAAAACATGAGTCATTCAACACTGACTCAAAGTCAGCAGAGAGAGACAAACAGTTCGAGACAGGCAACAGACATCTGCCCCTGCAGGGTCTGATTGGGTGACCGACATCTGCCACTGCAGGGTCTGATAGGGTGACAGACATCTGCCCCTGCAGGGTTCGATAGGGTGACAGACATCTGCCCCTGCAGGGTCTGATAGGGTAACAGACATCTGCCACTGCAGGGTCTGATAGGGTAACAGACATCTGCCCCTGCAGGGTCTGATAGGGTGACCGACATCTGCGACTGCAGGGTCTGATAGGGTGACAGACATCTGCTACTGCAGGGTCCCATCAGGTGACAGACATCTGCCACTGCAGGGTCTGATAGGGTGACAGACATCTGCTACTGCAGGGTCACATCAGGTGACCGACATCTGCCACTGCAGGGTCCCATCAGGTGACCGACATCTGCCACTGCAGGGTCTGATAGGGTGACAGACATCTGCCCCTGCAGGGTCTGATAGGGGGACACAGACATCTGCCCCTGCAGGGTCTGATAGGGTGACCGACATCTGCTACTGCAGGGTCTGATAGGGTGACAGACACCTGCCTGCAGAGTCTGATAGGGTGACCGACATCTTCCACTGCAGGGTCCCATCAGGTGACCGACATCTGCGACTGCAGGGTCTGATAGGGTGACAGACATCTGCCCCTGCAGGGTCTGATAGGGTGACCGACATCTGCCCCTGCAGGGTCTGATAGGGTGACAGACATCTGCCACTGCAGAGTCTGATAGGGGTGACCGACATCTGCCACTGCAGGGTCCCATCAGGTGACCGACATCTGCCACTGCAGGGTCTGATAGGGTGACAGACATCTGCTACTGCAGGGTCTGATCAGGTAACAGACATCTGCCACTGCAGGGTTTTGATAGGGTGACAGACATCTGCCACTGCAGGGTCTGATAGGGTGACCGACATCTGCCACTGCAGGGTCTGATCAGGTGACAGACATCTGCCACTGCAGGATCTGATCAGGTGACAGACATCTGCCACTGCAGGGTCTGATAGGGTAACAGACATCTGACACTGCAGGGTCTGATAGGGTGACCGACATCTGCGACTGCAGGGTATGATAGGGTGACAGACATCTGCTACTGCAGGGTCCCATCAGGTGACCGACATCTGCCCCTGCAGGGTCCCATCAGGTGACAGACATCTGCTACTGCAGGGTCACATCAGGTGACCGACATCTGCCACTGCAGGGTCCCATCAGGTGACCGACATCTGCCACTGCAGGGTCTGATAGGGTGACAGACATCTGCCGCTGCAGGGTCTGATAGGGTGACAGACATCTGCTACTGCAGGGTCACATCAGGTGACCGACATCTGCCACTGCAGGGTCCCATCAGGTGACCGACATCTGCCACTGCAGGGTCTGATAGGGTGACAGACATCTGCCCCTGCAGGGTCTGATAGGGGGCACAGACATCTGCCCCTGCAGGGTCTGATAGCGTGACCGACATCTGCTACTGCAGGGTCTGATAGGGTGACAGACATCTGCCACTGCAGAGTCTGATAGGGTGACCGACATCTTCCACTGCAGGGGTCCCATCAGGTGACCGACATCTGCGACTGCAGGGTCTGATAGGGTGACAGACATCTGCCCCTGCAGGGTCTGATAGGGTGACCGACATCTGCCCCTGCAGGGTCTGATAGGGTGACAGACATCTGCCACTGCAGAGTCTGATAGGGTGACCGATATCTGCCACTGCAGGGTCCCATCAGGTGACCGACATCTGCCACTGCAGGGTCTGATAGGGTGACAGACATCTGCTACTGCAGGGTCTGATCAGGTGACCGACATCTGCCACCGCAGGGTTTGATAGGGTGACAGACATCTGCCACTGCAGGGTCCCATCAGGTGACAGACATCTGCCACTGCAGGGTCTGATCAGGTGACAGACATCTGCCACTGCAGGATCTGATCAGGTGACAGACATCTGCCACTGCAGGGTCTGATAGGGTGACAGACATCTGCCACTGCATGGTCTGATCAGGTGACAGACATCTGCCTCTGCAGGGTCTGATCAGGTGACAGACATCTGCCACTGCAGGGTCTGATCAGGTGACCGACATCTGCCACTGTAGGATCTGATCAGGTGACAGACATCTGCCACTGCAGGGTCCCATCAGGTGACCGACATCTGCCACTGCAGGGTCTGATAGGGTGACAGACATCTGCCACTGCAGGATCTTATCAGGTGACAGACATCTGCCATTGCAGGGTCCCATCAGGTGACCGACATCTGCCCCTGCAGGGTCCCATCAGGTGACAGACATCTGCCACTGCAGGGTCCCATCAGGTGACAGACATCTGCCGCTGAAGGATCTAATCAGGTGACAGACATCTGTCACTGCAGGGTCTGATAGGGTGACAGACATCTGCCCCTGCAGGGTCCTATCAGGTGACAGACATATGCCACTGCAGGGTCCCATCAGGTGACAGACATCTGGCACTGCAGGGTCTGATCAGGTGACAGACATCTGCCCCTGCAGGGTCCCATCAGGTGACAGACATCTGACACTGCAAGGTCTGCAGGGTCTCATCAAGTGACAGACATCTGCCCTGCAGGGTCTGCAGATCCCATCAGGTGACAGACATCTGACACTGCAGGGTCCCATCAGGTGACAGACATCTGCCACTGCAGGGTCTGATAGGGTGACAGACATCTGCCGCTGCAGGGTCTGATAGGGTGACAGACATCTGCCACTGCATGGTCTGATCAGGTGACAGACATCTGCCACTGCAGGGTCTGATCAGTTGACAGACATCTGCCACTGCAGGGTCCCATCAGGTGACCGACATCTGCCGCTGCAGGGTCTGATAGGGTGACAGACATTTGCTGCTGCAGGGTCTGATAGGGTGACAGACATCTGGCACTGCAGGGTCCCATCAGGTGACAGACATCTGCCACTGCAGGGTCTGACAGGGTGACAGACATCTGCCACTGCAGGGTCCCATCAGGTGACAGACATCTGCCCCTGCAGGGTCTGATCAGGTGACAGACATCTGCCCCTGCAGGGTCTGATCAGGTGACAGACATCTGCCCCTGCAGGGTCCCATCAGGTGACAGACATCTGCCACTGCAGGGTCTGATAGGGTGACAGACATCTGCCACTGCAGGGTCCCATCAGGTGACAGACATCTGCCACTGCAGGGTGCCATCAGGTGACAGACATCTGACACTGCAGGGTCTGATAGGGTGACAGACATCTGCCACTGCAGGGTCCCATCAGGTGACAGACATCTGCCACTGTAGGGTGCCATCAGGTGACAGACATCTGCCACTGCAGGGTCTGATCAGGTGACAGACATCTGCCACTGCAGGGTCTGATGGGTGACTGACATCTGCCCACTGCAGGGTCCCATCAGGGTGACAGACATCTGCCACTGCAGGGTCTGATAGGGTGACCGACATCTGACTCTGCAGGGTCCCATCAGGTGACAGACATCTGTGCCCCTGCAGGGTCCCATCAGGTGACAGGCATCTGCCACTGCAGGGTCTGTCTCAGGTGACAGACATCTGCCACTGCAGGTCTGATCAGGTGACAGACATCTGCCACTGCAGGGTCTGATCGGGTGACAGACATCTGCCACTGCAGGGGTCTGCCATCAGGTGACAGACATCTGCCACTGCAGGGTCCCATCAGGTGACAGACATCTGATACTGCAGGGTCTGATAGGGTGACAGACATCTGACACTGCAGGGTCCCATCAGGTGACAGACATCTGCCCCTGCAGGGTCCCATCAGGTGACAGGCATCTGCCACTGCAGGGTCTGATTGGGTGGTTGTCGAATGATGACCTCATGGTGATTACTTCTTACATTCATCAACTGGGTATCTGTAACTGAATCCTGTAACAAAGGTGAACAGACGAGGTGACGCTGTGACGGCGGCCGCTTGGCGTTTCTTGCAGGTCATCCCTGCACTTCAGTGGATAGTTGAGGGGATGTTTCAATCCTTTCAGCGTCAGCGGTTTGATGATCACGTGTGGCAGCAAGGCTCAGCGGATTCTGCCGTTCTGCAAAAGCACAAACTCCATCTTAAAATCCACCGGATACCGTCGGTTCTGTTGGGAGTCTCAAAAGCATGTTAGACACAGAGATTATTCATCTTATTCAACTTCTCAAAAATGGTTCTAAATAATAAAACGTGTGTTGTCTTGTGACTCGTTTGTCCACGTTTCTCTGGGCGGTTCGCTGATATTTATTTAAGATTTAATAAACAAAAACTCATATCCCTTTTTACCATCGCATCAAGTTTAGGTATTGAGAGAGAGAGAGAGAGAGAGAGAGAGAGAGAGAGAGAGAGAGAGAGAGAGAGAGAGAGAGAACAAAATTATTCCTTCTGCGGGATTCGAACCTTGAACTAGTGCCTCTCATGTTCGACATCAGGACCATTGCGCCCCATCGACAAATTTGTCTTCCCAGTGCGTTCTCTAACCTAACTTCTATCGCTCAGGGCCAAGACTATCATTTCATCCGTCGTGATGTATACTGCCAGTTACAGCGATCAAGATTAATTGCACGTCATTGATCTAATCTGTGTCGGAACGTGCCAAGTGTGTTCCGAGCACTTGGAGTGTATGACTCCATCCACAAAAGGGTCTGCCTCGTGCAGGTCATTACTAGCATCAAATGCCCGTAATTATTGTTTTGTTTCGAAGACCAGCACTGTTCATGAACACAAAAGAAGGTACTGTTTTAACGTGAAATTATGAATGCTGTCGCTTCGTGATTTTTTTTTTTAAATGGGTGTTTTCGCTCAATGTATTGCCTTTTCGTTATCACTTTGAAAACAGTAATCATGAACATGACTCGCATACACTAACACGTCGTGCTGACTGCAAAGATGGCGTGCGTCTAATGGAGGGAAACAGCAGCCATAATTACAACTACATGCACACAGCTTATTATACTCGTAATAATTATTGTTTTGTCTCTTTTGACTCAATGTACAGTGCTGTTGAGTCAACATTACACGCATCATTGTGCGCCACATACAGTTAATGATGTGACATAATGATGATTGTTTTCATGTAAAGAACACTGTTTCCGTGAAGGAAAGAATGTGATGATCTTTTGAGGCGAGTCATTTGTCGTAGAAACGCCCGGGGTCAACGTACCACACGCGAAAGAAAATCAAAATAGAAAGTAAGAAACAAAGAAGAAAGGGAAAAAAAGAAAGTTAATAACTAACTAAACAACCGAATAACCGTTCTTATTTCATGCGTGAATGTTAATAGCTAACTAAACAACTGAATAACCATTCTTATTTCATGCATGAAAGTTAATAGCTAACTAAACAACTGAATAAGCAATTGCTACCTGAAGTTAGACCTCGTCTCCCAACAAAAGAAAATGCACTATTCACTCGTAGCTTTCGACAGCCATCCGGCCATCTTCCTCTGCGATGCTGTTGCTGACTGCGTTAACTCTCGATTCATATCACGTGACCATGGGACGTACCCAAGTCACGTAACCGAATCAGTGAAGCGTTCTTATTTTATGCATGAAAGTTAATAACTATCTAAACAATTGAACAACCGTTCTTATTTTATAACACTGTATAAGTGTTTTTTTATTTCATAACAATTGAATAAACGTTCTTATTTCATAACAACTGAATAACCGTTCTCATTTAATGCGTGAAAGTTAATAACTAATTAAACAATTGAATAACCGTTCTTATTTCATAACAAATGAATAACCGTTCTTATTTCATGCATGAAAGTTAATAACCAACTAAACAATTGAATAACCGTTCTTATTTCATAACAATTGAATAACCGTTCTTATCTCACAGCAATTGAATAACCGTTCTTATTTCTTTCCAATTGATTAACCGTTATTATTTCTTAGCATTGAATAACCGTTCTCATCTCATAACAATTGAATAACCGTTCTCATCTCATAACAATTGAATAACCGTTCTTATTTCATGCATGCCGAGGAAGGGCGAAACCCATGCGGCTGTGAACACTTCATGGAGCACTGGGAGGGGTGAGCCTCACTGACCAACCTCTGCTGAGGTCCTGTGCTGCAGGTGAACCTTGGAACAAATGGGTTCCCACTTTGTCACACACACACACACACACACACACACACACACACACACACACACACACACACACACACACACACACACACACACACACACACACACACACACACACACACACACACACACACACACACACACACACACACACACACACACACACACACACACACACACACACACACACACACGTGTGTGTACATGGGGAAGAAGGGAAAAGAGGGTCATGTTCTCTCTTATTTTTATTCACGTACTTACTCATCTACGAATTCTTCTCAGCAGTTTCCTTATCTTAATCGTGAGGTGCGCGGCATCAGTATGACCACAGTTCTTATTCATATCATTATCATCCCTTGCCACAACCCCCACTCCACCCCACCCCTCTCCCATCCGCCTCCTCCTTTATGTCCAACGCTGAGATTGTCCACCGCCAAGAGAAACCACTCCGGCCACACACTCCCGCACAGCCAGTGATAGCCAAGAGAAACCACTCCGGCCACACTCCCGCACAGCCAGTGATAGCCAAGAAACCACTCCGGCCACACTCCGCACAGCCAGTGATAGCCAAGAGAAACCACTCCGGCCACACTCCCGCACACCCAGTGATAGCCAAGAGAAAACCACTCAGCCACACTCCCGCTCACCCAGTGATAGCCAAGAGAAACCACTCCGGCCACACTCCCGCACAGCCAGTGATAGCCAAGAGAAACCACTCCGGCCACACTCCCGCTCACCCGGTGATAGCCAAGAGAAACCACTCCGGCCACACTCCCGCCAGCCAGTGATAGCCAAGAGAAACCCACTCCGGCCACACTCCCCCCACACCCAGTGATAGCCAAGAGAAACCACTCCGGCCACACTCCCGCACAGCCAGTGATAGCCAAGAGAACCACTCCGGCCACACTCCCGCACAGCCAGTGATAGCCAAGAGAAACCACTCCGGCCGGCCACACTCCCGCACAGCCAGTGATAGCCAAGAGAAACCACTCCGGCCACACTCCCGCACAGCCAGTGATAGCCAAGAGAAACCACTCCCGGCACACTCCCGCACAGCCAGTGATAGCCAAGAGAAACCACTCCGGCCACACTCCCCGCACAGCCAGTGATAGCCAAGAGAAACCACTCCGGCCACACTCCCGCACAGCCAGTGATAGCCAAGAGAAACCACTCCGGCCACACTCCCGCACAGCCAGTGATAGCCAAGAGACCACTCCGGCCACACTCCCGCACAGCCAGTGATAGCCAAGAGAAAACCACTCCGGCCACACACTCCCGCACACCCAGTGATAGCCAAGAGAAACCACTCCGGCCACACTCCCGCACACCCAGTGATAGCCAAGAGAAAACCGCTCCGGCCACATTCCTGCACACACAATGAAGGGTGCGTCCAATCCTAGCACCATTCAGCTACTGTCTTTGACTCCATGTGGTTCCTGTTGTTTGTCTTGGCTGTACAGAACCTCTCGGGTCGCAACGCTCTGCTCCTGAATTGACGTTCGTTTGATGCCTTCCATTGGCCGGTCAGATAACACAACGTTGTCAACGGGAGAACGCCGAGGGTCTCTTACGACCCAGTTAGAACATTATTAACGGAGTAGGTGGTATCACGTGGCCGTGTCTAGTGCTTGTATACACAAGAGACAGTGATTTAAAAAAAAAAAAAAGAAAAAAAAAGACGTTTACACAATCTAGTATATGATTCAGCTTCTTTCGGTTCTTCACTATGAACAAAATACATGTTGTGTTCAGGCTTTACTGCATATATCTCTAGCAAATGTTTGTCTGATTATGGAGAGGGTATCTTCTTTAACACAATTTATGGTTCTCTGGCACTGTTTGATTGTGGGCAGGTGGCTTAACAGACGAGTTCTGACAGTGTTTATATGATGGTGGAGAATGTATCTTAAACAGACTGTAGCCCTGACACTATTTGATTTGTGGAGAGGGTGTCTTCTTTGTGTAGTTACGGCAGTGGTTTGTCTAAGTTTGTGTGGAGGGTGTCGTGCCTAACAAACTGTAGATCTAGCACTGTGTCTGGCAGAGCAGATGGCATCTTCTTTAACAGACTGTACTCCTGGCCTGGGTACGTTCGATCATGGGGAAGATGTCTTCCTTGACTAACCGTAGCTCTGTTACTGTTTGCCTGACAGTGAGTATCTTTTTCAACAGACTGTAGATTTGGCATTGTTTGTCTAACTGTGGGGAGGATATATATTTTTTGAACGGGTTGTAACTCAGGCGCTGCTGGTTTGATAGTGGGGATGGTGTCTCCATTAACACGATGTGGCTCTGGCTCTATTTCATTGTGGAGAGGTGTCACGTGGTAGCGCGGTTTATCTGACAGCACTCGTCCCTGCTTACCACAGACCAGACGAGTGCATCTGTGGCAAAATGATAGATTCATTATGAAAAGAACAGATATGTTTTGTGTACATATCTGTTTCTATAAATCTGAGCAGAGTCTTTTTTTTTTTTTTTTTTTGAGCGCAAGCCTTATCTTTCGGTACTGAAGGCTCCTCAGGATCTGCTTCTAGTCCTAAGTCTGAGTTCGGAGTTCGACACAGGATCCCGTTGGCATCCAGGTCTGATTCCGTCAGGTTCTTGTGGATCCGTTAGTTTCAATCTTGAGGATCCGTTAAGGTCAATCTTATGGATCTGTTAGCCTCAGTCTTGTGGTTACCTTAAAATTAGGTAGTTTCAGCTTTCTCCTCCCTCTTCCCTCCACTTCAAATGATGTTTGCGATAGATATTTACTCTACAAGCTCACAGCTTACTCTGGTATGGACATGAATTTTTTTTTAATTGTGTCCTAGACAAACATTTGACACAAGTTGACAATCTGATTGTAAGCATGTAGGCACTCAACATACAACACATAATTCATCGGCTTAAGGTGCAAGCCGTTTTGTCAGGGAACTATCCGGGATAGGCGTACATATTCCTGTACTAATTCTTAGTATTCAGCGTAGGTTCTACATGTCGCCATATTGATCCGTGAGGTGTTGCGAATAACTGATAGACCTTTGGTGCGTGCAGTTGATTCGGGCACAACATGATGATCATTTAGTGTGATGAAAAAGCCGATAAATGGAACTGAGTTGCCGTCGCCTGTAAATACATACATTAATTTGCACACAGCGACATAGTGCCAATTAATCCCATGTGTAGGATTATAGTTGATGGAATCATTATCTGACAGATTAATTGAATCTTTAAAAGCGATCGTTTAAGCGCATTTGTGCTGTTTCCTATCTAATCATACCGTTCCAGCTGAATGCAATTAATTTCGGATCGCGATTGTAATTGCATCAGTCGGTCTTTTCGGCTGACAAGGCTGTGTTGTGGTTAACTGTGGAGAAAGCTGTGTTGTGGTTAACTGTGGAGAAAGCTGTGTTGTGGTTAACTGTGGATAAAGCTGTGTTGTGGTTAACTGTTTGAGAAAGCTGTGTTGGTTAACTGTGGATAAAGCTGTGTTGTGGTTAACTGTGGAGAAAGCTGTGTTGTGGTTAACTGTTGAGAAAGCTGTGTTGTGGTTAACTGTGGAGAAAGCTGTGTTGTGGTTAACTGTGGATAAAGCTGTGTTGTGGTTAACTGTGGATAAAGCTGTGTTGTGGTTAACTGTGGAGAAAGCTGTGTTGTGGTTAACTGTGGAGAAAGCTGTGTTTGTGGTTAACTGTGTATAAGGTTGTGTTGTGGTTAACTGTGGATAAAGCTGTGTTGTGGTTAACTGTGGATAAAGCTGTGTTGTGGTTAACTGTGGAGAAAGCTGTGTTGTGGTTAACTGTGGAGAAAGCTGTGTTGTGGTTAACTGTGAGAAAGCTGTGTTGTGGTTAACTGTGGATGATGCTGTGTTGTGGTTAACTGTGGATGATGTTGTGTTGTGGGTTAACTGTGGATGATGTTGTGCTGTGGTTAACTGTGGATGATGTGGTGTTGTGGTTAACTGTGGATGATGTTGTGCTGTGGTTAACTGTGGATGATGTGGTGTTGTGGTTAACTGTGGATGATGTGGTGTTGTGGTTAACCGTGGATGATAAGGTTGTGTTGTGGTTAACTGTGGATAAGGTTGCGTTGTGGTGAACTGTGGTTAAGGTTGTGTTGTGGTAAACTGTTAACAAGGTTGTGTTGGTTAATTGTGGATAAGGCTGTGTTGTGGTTAACTCTGCATAAGGTCGTGTTGTGGGTAACTGTGGTTAAGGTTGTGTTGTGGTTAACTGTGGTTAAGGTTGTGTTGTGGTTAACTGTGCATAAGGTTGTGTTGTGGTTAACTGTGCAAAAGGTTGTGTTGTGGTTAACTGTGGACAAGGTTGTGTTGTGGTTAACTGTGGACAAGGTTGTGTTGTGGTTAACTTTGGATAAGGTTGTGTTGTGGTTAACTTTGGATAAGGTTGTGTTGTGGTTAACTTTGGATAAGGTTGTGTTGTGGTTAACTGTGGATAAGGTTGTGTTGTGGTTAACTGTTAACAGGTTGTGTTGTGGTTAACTGTGCAAAAGGTTGTGTTGTGGTTAACTGTGGATAAGGTTGTGTTGTGGTTAACTGTGGTTAAGGTTGTGTTGTGGTTAACTGTGCAAAAGGTTGTGTTGTGGTTAACTGTG
>JADBJO010004930.1:152500-155000 GCA_016801955.1 Conus betulinus
ATAAATTGGTTTCAGTCAGTCCAGTGTGTGTGTGTGTGTGTGTGTGTGTGTGTGTGTGTGTGTGTGTGTGTGTGTGTGTGTGTGTGTGTGTGTGTGGTGTGTGTGCGTGAGTGTGTGTGTGTGTGTGTGTGTGTGTGTGTGTGTGTGTGTGTGTGTGTGTGTGTGTGTGTGTGTGTGTTTGTGACTATTAGACCTTGCAGGATAACTACACCTGTTTTCTCTGTACAAACTGATAAACTATGCAGGACAACTGTCATATGTTGGCACACAATGATAGACTAGTTATGATCACCGACTTTTTTCTGCACAAAGTAACAAACTGTGCAGGAGAACTGCACCTTTATCTGCCAATGTGGCATCACTGGGTAGGATAATGAAACCTTTATCTGCACAGAGTGACATGACTATGTAAGATAATGAAAATTTTATCTGCACAAAGTGACATGACTATGTAGGATAATGAAACCTTTATCTGCGCAAAGTGACATGACTTTGTAGGATAATGAAACCTTTATCTGCACAAAGTGACATGACTTTGTAGGATAATGAAACCTTTATCTGCGCAAAGTGACATGACTTTGTAGGATAATGAAACCTTTATCTGCGCAAAGTTACATGACTTTGTAGGATAATGAAACCTTTGTCTGCACAAACCCTAGCGTAACTAGACTTTCTCCTGCACAAAATGATAGACTAGGTCAGGTCAACAGATCTTTTTTTCTGCACTAAACTCTCGACTGTGTAGGACAACGAGACCTTTTCCTGTCCAAAATGGCTGGATTCTGCCGGGGTGATCTGACCTTTTCGGCACAAAGTTACAGATCCTATAATGGCTACCAGATTAAACAGGTCACTCAGTTAAAGAAGGCTACTCACTGTGTGCACTGGAGTAGATGGAGAAGAAGTCGGCCGGACTGCCGATGAAAGCTACGCAGCCTTCTTTAACTGAGTGACCTGTTTAGTCTGAAGCCATTATGTCTACCCCTCAGCCGTTAAAACTTCCTCACAGTAATAGATCCCCTTTCTCTTCTCTACCTTCCTTCTATGTTTTATCCTTCTATTTCCTTTTCCCAGGGCTCCCAACGAGAAGGGATCGACTGTATTGAGGTGTCCTAGGATAGTTTTACAGTAGACATAGCGGTGGTTCAAAGTCATTCAGTTCCTTATTTTGAGGCATACGAGTGACTGAAGGATTGAGAATGCACTGGAGAAGATGAATACTCGTGACATGGATTTCTTTACCTCTCTCTCTTAGCAAGATGGTTGCCGTCGCAAGACTTTCGGCAGATGTCTTGTAGCGAGTGGAGTCATTTCCTGTGGGGACAGCTGTGCTCACTGGTTCCACCCTTCAGCTTCATCAAGACTCGCCCACCTTCATTGCTTACAGCCGTTCGTTCAGTCTGAACAATACGCGTTGTAAAACGTATAGTGCAGGTGTGGGATAATGTAGTGCAGGGAAATGCAGTGTAGGCAAACATAGTGTAGGTTGAACTGTGTCGGAAAGGCCAGAAAAATGTCATCAGACTGAACAACACATGTCGTAGGAACAACCTCCCACCCACACCGCCATTCCCCCCCCCCCCCCCCCCCCCTTCACCCCACCTCAGAAAGGTAATGAGGGGCCTGGTGGGGCCTGGGTAAAAGGCGTCCGACCGACTGTTACACCGAGGACTGAGGTTCGATTCTGAGCTGGGAATCACCGCCAGCCAGGCGGGAAGAGATTTTATCTTCAGAGTTGACGTCTACACAGCCTCCAGTCCCCCCCCCCCCCCCCTACCCCCCCCCCCCCCCCCCCCCCAGTCCTCTGCATGAGAGTTAGCATCTGTACAGCCTCCAGTTCCCCCCCCCCCCCCCCCCCCCCACGTCCTGAGGATCAGAGTGTACATGTATACAGCCTCCAGTCCCCCCCCCCCCCCCCCCCCCACGTCCTCAGGATAAGAGTGTACATGTATACAGCCTCCAGTTCCCCCCGCCCCCCCCCCCCCCCCCCACGTCCTCAGGATAGAGTGTACAGTGTACATGTATACAGCCTCCAGTTCCCCCCCCCCCCCCCCCCCCCACGTCCTCAGGATCAGAGTGTACATGTATACAGCCTCCAGTTCCCCCCGCCCCCCCCCCCCCCCCCCCACGTCCTCAGGATAAGAGTGTACATGTATACAGCCTCCAGTTCCCCCCCCCCCCCCCCCCCCCCCCCCCACGTCCTCAGGATAAGAGTGTACATGTATACAGCCTCCAGTTCCCCCCCGCCCCCCCCCCCCCCCACGTCCTCAGGATAAGAGTGTACATGTATACAGCCTCCAGTTCCCCCCCCCCCCCCCCCCCCCCCCCCCCACGTCCTCAGGATAAGAGTGTACATGTATACAGCCTCCAGTTCCCCCCGCCCCCCCCCCCCCCCCACGTCCCTGAGGATCAGAGTGTACATGTATACAGCCTCCAGTTCCCCCCCCCCCCCCCCCCACGTCCTCAGGATAAGAGTGTACATGTATACAGCCTCCAGTTC
>JADBJO010004930.1:167500-172500 GCA_016801955.1 Conus betulinus
TCCTTGTGAGGAGGCTTGAGTTGGTTTTTGGAGCTCTTGCCTGAAGAGTTGTTACAAGTGCAGGCTGAGGTGGGCTCCTGAGGATGACATAACGGCCTCCAAGGATGAGGCCATGGATTGGATTGTCCATAACTGTACTTTTACTTGCCTACTGTCAACCATTATTGTTGCTGCAGGTAAGTTAGTGGAGGGCACAGTCAGTCAGCCCCTCGTAAAGACACAGTCTCCTCTGTGATAGCAGTGGGATCACCCAGTGATGCTCTCACTACTGCGTCACGTGACAATCCTGTGTCATAGAGACATGTGGCTGGAGTGCTATTGACTATAACCTGCTCACTGATGGGTGGTGTAGTGATGCTGGGTACTATAGCTGGTGTATATCACCTCCTTTTAGGGTAGACACTAGCTGCTATGTGGCAATCGTCTGGCGTGTTGGTCCAAAGAACTTTCAGCAGCCTGCTGTGTTGTGAGAAGGCCTTTTACAGTTACAAGCTTCTGTGTATTGTTCTGGCCCACAGAGGCTGAGTTACCACCTAGTGGTTTCCCACTTTTGTGGTTTGTCACCAGTGCTTTCCCAACTTGGTGGTGGTGGGGAGGGGGGGGGGGATGGGGAGGGGTTTGAGATTGTTGAGGCTGTGGGGGTTCGAATCCCTATTGACTCTGTCATACATTCGTTTATGTGAGTTTGCCTCATCATTGGGGGGGATCGGGGGGGTGGGTGGGGGGGGGGGGGGGGGGGGGGGGGGGGGGGGGGGGGGGGGGGGGGGGGGGGGGGGGGGGGGGGGGGGGAGGGCAGTTGTACCTATCAGCTAGCTTGATCAGGTCAGCTAGGATGGAAGCAGCTTGTTCCGCCATGAAAGTTTGTTGCTCAGTGGAAATGGTCTCACGCAGCTGCTCACAGAGGATGAGCTCAGTCAGACCATCCAAAGTCTGTTCTTGGTGGGATAAGGTCAGCCACTTGGAGACAGGTCACTAACGTATCGGCGAACTGGCTGTTGGTTTCTCACCTGCTCTGCTGTGAGCTTCGACATTTCTTTCAGTATGCTTCAGCTGTCGGTTCATACTGGGTGAGTAGGGCTTGTTTGAGAGATCCTAATCAGTTCCTTTATTTGGCGGTAACTTGGCAAAGACATCATAAGCGGTGCCTCAGAGACCTTGCGCAAGTTTGATGTCATGCTTTTCGGGGTCCAGGTTCAATTCATTTGCTAATCTTTCAAGCCAGTACAAGTACGCATCAGTACTTTCAGTGGTCCCATTAAATACATCTAAAGAAAATGACATGGCTGGAATTTGGATGGTGGTAAGGAGGGGCAGGAAAAAAAAAAAGGGGGGGGGGGGGAGTACATTTGTACAGGAAGGTGGGTGTGGGAGTGGATGGGGTGGTGGTGGTTGTCAATTTAGACATGTGACAATTCTGAGTCATTGCCCTAGAAGATGACGCCTGCACACCCAAGACTCGTCACAGGTGTACAGAATAACAAAATAAAAAAAAAAACGCATATGTATATAAAAAAACTTTGACACATAATCTGTTAAATCTACAAAAATGCACAGTGGTTCAGAATACTACGGGTAATCCATGACAGAAATAAGAAAAAATAACGTTTCACCCACCCACCCATCCACCCCAGCCCCACCCCCATTCTCTCTCTCTCTTTCTCTCTGTCTCTCACTCTCTATCTGTGTGTGTGTGTGTGTGTGTGTGTGTGTGTGTGTGTGTGTGTGTGTGTGTGTGTGTGTGTGTGCTCAAATTTGCAATTGCTCCCCCCCCCCCTCTCTCTCTCTCTCTCACTCCCTCTCACTCACTCCTTCCCTCCTTCCCTCCCTCCCTCCCTCTCTCTCTCTCTCTCTCTCTCTCTCTCTCTCGGCCATGCCCTTGTATCACTTTGATGTCTTATCAACAGTTCTCATATCTCAATATTATGTTCAGCAGCTAACTCCGAGCCATCATATTTCCTGAGCAGTGTGGACAGAACAGCCACGCCATGTTGCCAGTTGTTGGCATGACTGGCGGCCATTTTCATGACACTCACTGCCGCACCATCTGGGCTCTGATGCTAGCTGGACAAGGAGAACTGAGATAGCAGCTCCTCCATGATGACCTTGACCTGATGGCTTGTTCTGGGCATATGTATATTTTCATGTGGAAGGAAGCAGCATCAACCCGATTGGAAACCTTAACATACATACATACATACATACACACATACATACATATCAATTACTTTAACGCATCAACTTGTCAAATCAAACAACAATGCACAGTAGTCCAGATTGCAGGCGCATCAATAAATGTTATCTTTCACATACTCTCTCTCTCTCTCTCTCTCTCTATCTCTCTTATCTCTCTCTCTCTCTCTCTCTCTCTCTTCCCCATTTTTCCTGAGCCAGTCTGGACAGAACAACCGCGCCATTTTGCCAGTTGTTTGCATTGACTGGCGGCCATCTTCATGACACTCACTGCCGCACATACATACACACATACATACATACATACATACATACATACATACATACGTACGTACATACATACGTACGTACACGCATACATACATACACGCATACATACATGCATGCATGCATGCATACATACATACATGCCAGTTATTTGCATTGACTGGCGGCCATCTTCATGACACTCACTGCGGCACATACATACACACACACATACATACCATACACACACACATACCTACACACACACACAAGTTTGGCTTTCAAACTGGCTCTTGGTGTGCCGTATCATGCATCATCTTTGGGAACATATAACGAAGTAGGAGTATTACCATTAGATGAACATCGACGGCTTGCTGTCGCAAAATATGTCTTACGAATTTCAACACGTGACAGCAACGTTGAGAACGAAGTCAGTTTGAGATCTGACATTAGCTTCCCCAAAAGGGCAAAATCAATTTTTTTCACTCACAACTATTGGAACTTTCACTTCAGATCTGTTCAGTGAGTCAAAAGTTAACTTCAACGATATAAATCGACCTAAACTTCCCGCATCTCCCAGCCCGCCATGGGAACTTAAAAGAGCATCATTTGATATAAGCCATACGTCGATGAAAAAAAAGTGACAATGAAAACCTGATAGGCCAAATAGTAAAAGAGTATATTGAAAATTCGTATCCCTTTCATCTTAAGATTTATACAGATGGGTCTCTTTTGGATACCAAAGAAGCAGGTGCTGCATTTACAATTCCTTCATTGAAAATTGAAAAATCTTATTATCTTGGAAAAAACAGATCTATTTTTACAGCAGAAACTAACTGCCATTCTAATGGCTTTGTATTTTCTACTTGACTTTTCAAATCCTGTTTTGTAAAATGGGAACTGGTGTTTTAGTAACGTTCTTGTTATGACCGGTTATTCTTCGATGTTTTATAGTTAGTTATCCATTTTTTTGCTGTTGCTGTTAATGTTATTCTTATAGATAGGGTTCGTCTAATATCACATAATGTGTATAGACGTTAAACTGAAGACCTAACACACACACACACACACATACATACATACATACATACATACATGCATGCATACACGCATACACGCATACATGCATACATACATACATACATACATACATACATACATACATACATACACGCATACATACATACATACACGCATACATGCATGCATACATACATACATGCATGGATACATGCATACATGCATACATGCATACATACATACATACACACACACACACACACACACACACGCATACATACACGCATGCATACATACATACATACATACATGTGGCGACTTGGCCTTGATCCGTAGATCTATTTTCTTCGGAACGCGCTCTGTCGAGGCGCATCATATGCCGTCACAAATCGCAGTACGTCATCAGTCTGCGACTATTTTTTATTACGCAACTACCTAGATACAGCCAAAAGGTGCGAGCATTTCTTTTCCTTGTGTTGTTTTGTTTTAGCGCTTGGATTAGCGGGTCATTTTTCTGCATTAAACCTATTATTTTTTTTATATTCACTGTATTAGCATAGGTCCGTTAGGAGCCTACGGGCGAATCAGATCCTGCGGACATCATCTTGTAGTGGCATTGCCTAGACTTCATGAGTTCAAGAAGGAGATGGAGCAAGGCAGCGGTTAACGAAGGATCAAGTCTGGAAGCCTGTGTTGGAATTCTCACTAAAGCAGCTACAGGAAACGTAGTAGTGGACTGGCAAACCTATCACGTTTGGCCTAGGTATTCAGCTGCACTATCGTGTGATTTGGAACGATTCGGTCAACCCTGGAATATCAAAATTTCCTTGTGTTTCGGCGGCCAGTGGTGTAAGGACCATAACCTGCAACACCGTTCAGGAGGTCATCGGGAAAAAGTCATCACCAGCGCTTTCCTTCATTCATCATCTGTAACCCGACTGTCAGTCATTTCACGTTTACGTTGCCCTGCACTTCGGTGGCCGCCAGTCGTCGAAGTCCAGTGCCAGCATCGCGCTACACAGCCGAGTCTCCAGTCTTCACCACGTTCATCCCTTGAGTGAGACATCACCCCCTGCAACTTGTGGATCGGGAAGAGGACTGGGGCTCGGCACGTCAACTCTACGTTCCGGGGTAGGCGTGCTGGCAGGGGCGGACCTGGTGGGCGACCGTCTGGTGACCCTGGGGTTGTCCAGGACGTGTGCAGCGGCCTAGATCCAGCAGGCGCTGCACACAGTTGTCAGTGTCTTCTCATCATTATTCTTCGCTTATTGGAGCTTCTCCACACCCCTCATCACATCACCTCTCTTCGTGCAAAAAATCGATCCCTTTTATCACATCCCTGCGCAACGTGCTAATGAAAATTCTGCGCGCTTGAGGACTTGTGAACGACAGCAGCCCTGATGTGTGACCAATAAGCCCCTGGCACCACTGAAACTCTTCCACCACTGGAGAAAGTGTAAAGATAAGTGACTGCTTTGTACTTTGGGAACTTCCCTAGAGAAAGGGACTAAATGCGAAAGGACATTGTCATACGCATCATACAC
>JADBJO010004931.1:0-75000 GCA_016801955.1 Conus betulinus
CCATGTCACTGTCACTACTCGCATTCACTTCAGGTTCATAGTCACTGTCACTGTCACTGTCAACAGCGTCGAGATCAATGTCCGACTGATTCCAGTCTTCGTTTTCAGTCGTATTCACCTTCCAGTCGAACATTTGGTCAAAAGTCAAGCTCATGTCACTGTCACTGTCAGAGTGCGACATTTCGATTGTAGTCGATGTCGTTTGGATGACTAAAAATTCGATAAAAAATTCAAAAAAGCCACCAACCGCTGTCACAAATGGCACTCAGCAAAGGCAGGAAAGACCCGGATAACGACCGGTTTGTCTTATTACTGTGGGCACCCAAATAAGGGAGGCACACCAAGACAGTCAGTCAACTGAGCTATGGGCGGTATAGGGCGGATCAGGAGCCTGAGGGGTCGGGCGAATAGGGCGGAACAGGGTTAGAAAAGGTTACACAGTGCTTTGTAACTACTCTTTGTCACACCAAAAATCAAAAATTAAGAAAAACAAACAAACCATGCTTTACAGACTTGGCCGTGACATTAATGGAACAGAGACAACCTAGACTTTTTCAGCAAAAAGTGACCAAAGTCAGTACAGGGAGGTAGAAAAAGCTGGAAAGAAAATAACTAAAAATGACTGTGAGCCTGCCGCCGTCTCAATCAGTCGTTACCACGCAATAACCAGTGAGATCTCTGTCATCTTAGTCCGCTGTCATGTCTTGCATGAAATGAAGTGTGTCCGAAGTGGTGGTGTTTGAGCCTGACTTGTGGTATCACATGTGAGTGTTAGGCTTATTTTGGAATGGTACACTTGAAACATCAGAATGCTTCACACCATGCATTTAAAGATCATTGAGCTCTGACGATCATGCAGAAATTGTAGAGATATTTTTGGCAATACTTGGAGGAAAGAGAGAATGTGACCCAAGAACTAATCCATTGGATTTTTATACAAACCCTGTATTGTTTTTCCACGTCTGATGACATTCGTTTAACATCAGGCTAGTTGGTTGTGCATGCCAACTTTTCAGTAAGATTTTTAAAGATGGGTTAGAGATATCATTCAGTTAGCTATAAATTTAGCTAGATACCAGCAGTTTCCTCAGAAGTATAGGTAAGAGATTGAGGACTTGAGATATAACCAAGTTTTGATGTATCTGTCCTAGTTCGGGAGATATATATTGGGTACAGAATGTATTGGGGTAGGGTTTGAGTATGAAGTAGACATGACTTAAGCATAGGTGAAACTTTTCCGTCAATGGACGGAAATCCATCAAAATGACTTTCAGTCTTGAAAAAAACTTCCATCAATTTAAAAAAGAAAAGGAAAGAAATCACTATTTATCAGTTCCGATTTTGTGCTTTCGATCTCTTACCGGAAGTAGCTGTTTCTGTATTTCCGGCGTCTTCACAGGTTAACATTGGCGCGTTTGGCTGACAATGAAAGTTTGCACGGTGCTCCGGAAATTTAAGTTGTCATGGCTTTTTTGAAAGAAGGAGATCCAGTAGCATGCATCGAGGGCCAGATTAGAAACAAATGGAGATGGTAATGGCTAAACGAAACTGATGACGACAGCAATGAATATTGCAAGTGGTGCAAGACAACGAATGTGGCTGGCACGTGTTTCTGTTTCGTTTGCTCAGAAACAATCAGTTACGGAGTGAAAAAATTTCCCTTTTGATTTTTTATATTCTGGTTTGTTTCTACACTTTAAGACTTTAACTTCCTGAGCTAGTACAATAAGCCATAAATAGTATTCTTATCCATTTAAATGAATTAATGGAATATAAAGTCTAAACAATAACTCAAAAAAAGCATGTTACAGTTAAGCATTTTACTGCAGAAATCATGTTACCGTTAAGTTTTTTTCTGGTGCAGGAGAGCCAAGTAATTGGCCTAAAAAATGTTTAAAATTCAATTTTGCCCGGGGGGGGGGCTTCGCCACCCTGGACCCCCCCAACGGTTCGCTGCCCCTGTACCATGCCGGGGCCTAAGCGGCCCCTGGACCCTGGCCTTATTTCAGTCAAATCAATTTTTTGTAGGCTTCACCCATGCTTAAGTTGAGGTCTGCTTTATGTTGAGTGCCCTTACAGTCCCCCCACCACCCACCCCCTTTCATTTCTCTCTCTCTCTGAGCTGTCAGTTTGTAGAAATAGTTACAACAATTTTTCTACCACATACGCCCAGTGCAACAGTGATGTATACATTCAACTTGGGTTATAGGCCCTGAGAAATGATTTTTTTTTAAATGCCATGTTTTTAACAGATGATAGCTCTGCTGCTTCAGGCCTGAAAATTGTTCCTGTTTATGACCGTTTCATTTGTACATTTTGTGACACCTGTTTTGTTTCTGCTGTGTCCTACAGGAGCTTCAGAACATTGGTCTTCTGAACAGTTTGCTGTCCATACTAGAACGGGCATTCCGTTGCCATTCCCCAGAAGTCCGTTGCCTAGCTTTCCAGTCGTGGAGCAATTGATCGATATTCTGAATGCTAAAGGTGAGGGGAAAATGATATCTTTATGCACTGCTAAGTGTTCTGTAAGTAAAGTGGCCCATTCTGTCTTCAGGAATTGGCCAAAGTGTTACATAGAAATTGGTAGTGACGAGAAATGTACACGTTATACAACAAGGCGAGGAATGTAAAACCTGAATGTGTACCTTTTCTTTAAAATTGTGTGTCATTTTGTTGAATGATTTACTGTGCAGGCATCCTGCAAAAGGCCAAGTTTGTGGAGCTGATCATGAGAGTGTTCAAGACTCGCAATGCCAACACAGAGGAGGTGGCGGTTAGCAAGCTGAACACATGGTGGCAGTATGTACTGCTCATGGGTCCTTCCATCTGGACACAGTTTGAGCAGGTAGGTTGCTGGAGAGAGAGCTGTATGCTTTATTTCACATTTTATTAAATGTTCTTGATACTGTCCGTTCTTGAGAGCAAAGACCCAAGATCAGTCTTTGGAGGCTTGATGGTGGGGGGATAAGGTGTGGGAAGTTTGAGAACAAATTTTCATGTCTGTAAGAATCAGTTAAAAATTAAGAGGGGGGGTGGGGGTTGCACCTGAAATTACTATCATTGAAAATCTATTTGTTTCTGTGATTTAGGAAAATGAGAATGAAAGAAACAAACAAACAAAAAAAAAAACCTCTAAAAGTTTTGCCTAAAATGTTTCATTTTAAATGAATAAGTAAGAGTGTTTTAAAAAAAAACACAAAAAACTTTGATAATGCCTGATTTTTGCAGGATACATGCATGAGATATAGTCAGTGTTATACGTATGCTTGTGGATGTAGTTTCGGGCTGAAGGTGAAATGGTTTGAAGACGGTCTGCAAGGAGATAGATACATTATATAGTATAAACCGACCATATTGAAGATATAAAATCATTAATTGTTTGTCCTCTTTCTCTTTTGTCCATACCTTTCTTTCTTTTTTGTGTGTGTTTTGTGTTTGTTTAAAGATTTGAGCATGTTCAGAATGCTTCATCTCTGCAAGACAGATCTCGGCCATGTTTGTTTGCATTACAAGTTTGCAAGACTTCCGAGAAAGTAGTGTGTAAGTGAGGTATACACTTGTTGAGTCTGGTGTCTTTTTTTTTCTTTCCTCTTTCCTAGATCGTGAAACCACTTCTGCAGTTCTGCCTTGGCAATACCAGGCTGGGGGTGGACTCGGGATCACACATGCTCAGAGGTATGAGACTTCTTTTTATGCTTTGAAAACAAAGTTGTCACAGCATATTTCTGAAATCATGAAGTCAGGTTCAGATTTTCCTTATTTCTCTCAATCCCTGGCACCGTTTTGTTGTAGAGGGTTTATTCTCTGAAGGCCATCTGTGTCAACTTTCTGTAGAATTTCTGTTTGATTTTAACCATTGTATTGTACTTCAGCTGGGAAATAACAGTTTGACTAGGGTAAGAAGTCTGCTGTGAAATCTTGCGACTTCAACACAGCTGTCACATGCAAATAGGTGCTGTTCTCGTTTCAAGGCATGATATGAAAATATGATGGTATGCTGACTCTTTAACTATATATTAATATGAAAATTACATGGTGTGTTGCCCACAGCCATCCATGACCCCTGTGGAGATGGTGCCCAAGTGCAGGTCTCCTCCAGCGTGCCTGGGTCTCCAGTGTTGCTGCCAGTGTTCCTCCAAACTCAGCAGCGGGGTTTGGTGATTCTGACTTACATACTGCAAGATGCTGATCATCCTGCTGAGGCTTCTCTGCAGCTGGGTCAGTCAGAGATAGGGCTCTGGTCATGTTGCTGCCAAAGATTGTCATTTGTTGTTGTGTCTGGTATTGGACTATTTAGATTCACACACATACGCACACGCACACACATGCACATGCACACGCGCTTATTACACACACACACGCGCAAACTCGCACAACACATAAGCTTGATGTGTTTGATGTTTTAGGTACAAGATCAGAGTGAGTTCAGTATTGTCAACTCAGGTTTGTTACAAAGTCTGTACAAACTGCTTGATAAAATCTGTGTAGCCAAAGCTTACTTCCTCATATTTAGGTGAATGGCCAAGTTTGACAGTATAGCTCTCAGACCTCTGACATTTTGGACCAGTGTAGTTGGAAAGTTGTATCCTCACACCTAAGATTCATCTTCTGCTGGCTTGCATTTCTTTGTCCAAGGTTGGACTGTGACTGCATAAGTGACAAAGTGATAAAACAGCACCATATCCGCAATTGCCTCACGTCTGTGATATGACTGGTCTTGTTTATGTATTTTTTTCTTAAAAGAAAAAGATTTTGGTTTTTTTAGAGTCTTTAAAAGTTTTTACAGAATGACCTGAATTTTGAAGTGTTGGTTTTTGGCTCTGTTCAGTTACCAGAATTTTTGTACTCTGAATTTCACAGTAAAGAAGCACAGCTGTGAAACATTCAACAGTAAGATTTGTGATAATTCTGACTTTCTTATTTAAACACTTTTTTTTTTTCTTTTTAGTAGAGACAAGTCATGCAGGGGTGTGATTCTGGACTTGGATGTGCTTCCCTTTTATCACAGGTCGTCCATCGGCAAGACAGGGTTGAGAAAAAAGCCATTCATGGGTTCTTGATAGGTTTGAAAAAGATTTGTTAAGAAAAATATGTGCTTACAAGGGGATGTATGCCAATGATTCTTATGCTGTTCAGCAGAGTAACATGAATTTAATCTCTCCTCCATCTTTATATCTACACTATTCTTGGTCCTGGTAAAATATTTACAAAGTAGAATTGATCATGTCTTGTATCTGAATTGCAGTAAATTTGTCCTGCATCATATTTATATTGAGGAATCGATAAATGTGCCTTTGAATGGATATTTTCGCTCTGATAAGTGAAAATGAAAGTTACTAAGACTACTTTGATTGCCTCTTTTTTCTCTTTTCTTTTTTGTTTGTTTTTAGTGCCACTTCTGATATCTGTATGCTTTTGTGTTGTGTTCATGATTTCAGAACCGCTGAACATTGACAACAGCATGCCTTTGAATGTTTGTATATCAAGAATGCCAAGTTTCTCATATCTGCCATGGTTGAATTATCAAAGCTGTTTGGGGTCACAAATGGTAAGCAGTTTCGTTTATGCTTGTCCAGTGTTGCACATTTTACTTAATTAAGCATTTGTCAACTTCCAGAGATAGGTTAGTAAGTTGTGCAGAAATCACAGCAGATGTTTGGTTATATGTCTTCCAGCTTTTGTGTTTTCTTTTGTGTTCAGTTTCAAATGTGAAATACTTTTTCTGCAGAATTTGATTCAGAGTTTCTTTGCATGTTAGTTCTGTTTTTTTATTTTTCACATTTGTGTGAGCGCACAGACAAATTGTACCCATTAGCAGTCACAGCAGTGTTCTACATTTGCTACATTATTTGCAACAGAATATTTTTATATTCAAAGCTAGTTGGGGGTCTTGAGCCTTGATCGGAGATGTTTTTTTTGTGTATGTGTTTGTTTTGCTTTGGTATGGGTGTTTGTTTTTTTTGCTTTATCTACTGTTTTGTATAATGTTGAATTGTGTCACATTCCAATATTAAGTCTTCTTGTTTCTGGAAAATGGTATGCTCTGATCTTTTTTTGTATTTTTTTGTGTGTGTGTGTGTGTGCTTTTAAAATTTTCACACTTCAAAACTTGTTGTAAATGAATAGTTGAATCTGTTTAAAGTAATTCCAGGTTTTGATTACCCCTGTTGAAAGTGTATTGTGTATGCTGGATTGTATTCATCTTGGTTGCAGAATTGCACGTGGAGTATGTGTGGGAACGCATGACCTCGTTCATCCAAAGAGCTGTTGAAGAAGACCGAGATGAGAGCAGTTCGGCTGTGTCTTCTTTCCTGTCACAGTTCCAAACCCTGATATCGAGCAAGGAGATGCCTGGTAAAATGACCATGGTAAGTTAGGTGTGTAGTGAGATGAAAACCTTGTTTTGTGTTTGTGCCAATACATTCTGTATTGAAATGTGACAGGGTTTTGATTTTTAGTCAAAAATTAACGATGAGTATGAGAAAAAGAACACAAAAAATTTGTAACAAGGAGCGATGGGGGAGTGTTGAAACCAGCCACCATTGCCCAGTGATTAACATCTCGGTCTCAGGAAGGAAAATAGGATTGATCTGGAAAATAAGTGTGTGTGTGTTGTTGTTGTTGTTTTTTTTTTTTAAACATGGGTAAGTATCTTCTGGGTAAAAAAAAAAAAAAAAAAAAAAAAAAAAAACCGAAAGTTGAATTTTCACTGAGAAGGAGCCAAATGGATACGTACATACAGGCGAAGGTGAAAATGTTTTGGGGAAAACAGAGAAGGGAGTTTTTAATTGCAAACTTTTTATCATGAACTTTCAGAGTACTAGGATTCAGGACTGACAGTGAATGGTTTTATTTTAAAGATTAGAAATGGACCATAATAGTTTATTGTATGAAGAAGGGGAAAAAAGCACATTTTTCACAATAGTTTATAGTTCGTTGTTTGACCAAAAAAAAAAAGTGTACATTTTCAACTATAGTTTCAGTTCATTCCATTTACATAGAGATATGACTTCCACCATGCTGCGTTCCATGGGATGCACTACTCACTGTAAAAACATTCTTATGAAGTGTTGGGGGACCTGCATGATGTCTGACATGAATTCTTACAACAGACTTCAAGAAGACCTTGTTCAGAGATGTTCTTCCTGGTATGCTTATGAGTTTCTGAAAGAAGCAAACTTTTCTTCATCTAAGACGTTTTTGGAGAAAGACTGTACAGATATAAAACTGTTTCTTCTGTAGTCGATTTTATTGGTTGCGTTAGATCTTCAGTCCTGTTGCCAACATGAATCCACAATTTTCTGAAGGTCTTAATGGCTGCCCCAAAGCTGCATCAGCAGCTCTGCACCCTCTGGCCAAGTTTGCCGCTATAGATCATTATGAGCCGTACAATGTTGGAGGTACTGTAGTCTTGAGATACTGTGCCATACAGACATTTGTTTGTGGGGGCAGTCTTGATTCGGTTGAGGTGGCTCGGCAGTCGGCAGTGGCTGGTTCTCAGTCTGAAGAGGGTTGTTTGCTGGTATCGCTGGAGCTGATAGATTGGATCTGGCTCCATACTGCTGCCGGTCTTGGAGAGAGTGTAACCCTTCTTGTTCCTGGTAATCCACAGTGGGATGGAATCCTCTGGAGTACAATGGTGGATCGTCTTGAAAGAGATCATGAAGGGCTTTTTTGATGTTTTTCAGCTGCTGTTCGCTCCTGTTGCTTTGAATTCCATTAAAATCAGTTTCTGCATGTTTTTAAAATGTTGTAATGACGTGTGTTTGTGTACATCTCCTAAGAGAATGACTTTGACATGATGACAGTCATGATGTGGCCCTGCTTGGTCAGCTGGGCTGTAAAGAAAATGAATGAATGAATTTCAGTCTTCAGCTCTTCACTCTAGTGTCCATTTAGATGCTGGTTTCTTTCAGTCTCCAGTTCAACGTGTGTGATCTAAGTCCATGCATGGTATTTGTTTTCAGAAATTGTTCCGTTTGGTCTGCTCCTTACCAGCTGACGTTTTATCATCGCCCTCTCTTGTTGAAGGATCTCTGTTCAAGGTGGGTAAAACAGTTTTGTTGGCTCATTGGTCATGAATCGCTAGAAATCACTAATCTGAAAACAGTAATTCACTGGAAAGGTTATGACATCAGCCAATTTGTCCCTGTGAGAAGTAGTATCAGATCAAAGAATGTTGCTTTGTAATCGCTTAAATCGTATGACTTGATTGGTTATGTATCTGTTTTGACAGTTTGAATCAAATCTGTTTTTCAGTGCCGTGCCCACTCCTTGTGTGAACTGTTGCTGTCTTCTGCCCTAATTGAATTTGGAAAGGAAGAAAGGTAAGTTACATTAATTGCGCTCAGGGTTGGTTTTTAAATGTTTGTGTGTTTTTGTAGGGGGGGGGGGGGGGGAACTAAGGTAGGGGAACTGGACAAAAGATGGAAGAATTCTATAGGGTACAAAAGCCACAAACTGGTTATGCATATGTTCAGCTGATTCTACACATTGCCATAGTGTGCTGAATATTGTGAACATGAAATAGGTATGTGAATAAAAAGTGCTCTTGAATGGTAATCGCATCTGTGAAATGTAACCACAGTGTTTCAGTGTTCCAATGTGAATCCTTCCTCCAGTAAGTGATGACTCTCGGCATGTGAGATCTTTTCTATAGTCTGCTTCTTTGACAGCATGCTGAAACTTGAGAACAATATAGAGTCTTCTGGCCCTGAAAATTGAAGAACAAAAAATCTGAGAGAGCAGGGATTTCTTCAGAGTATGCTAATGAATCAGGTATTAAAGAATCATCTGTAGGGAAAAACCTATGCTCCCTGTAGTTATTGTTAAGATTACATAACTTTTTTAAATTGTTTTTGGCGTCGTATACTATACCATGTCAGACCATAGCATTAAACGGCTGTCAGTCAGCTCTGTCAGGCCGAAGTTTTGTGGCAATGCAGTCATAAGATAGTCACGTGACGCCCACCCTACTTCCGATTACGGAAGATGCCGAAGATCGTGTACTGTCCGTCATTCTACTTCGGCCTGTCGCCCAAGCAAGATAAGTCTTGTGCTCTGTCTCGCCTATACTTTGCCTTTGTGTAAAGATTGCTGTGTTTGCACTCTGTACTCATTTATCTGTGGCTTCCGCTTATATCTTGACGTGTGAGGTTATCGGATGGGCTAGCATTCTAACCTTATTCGCTGAAATTTTTCTCGCGATCGTGGTGCTCCCGGTTCTTGTCTATTTGCGTAACCGGTTCGAGGTTGATCGGCATTTTCCATCGCCACGTCCCTCGCGTTTTCTCGGCCTCCCTTTGTCCATCGGCCTTGCATTCTCACTCGCCTTTACGGCCTTTTGCCCCAAAATTCCGATTTCTAATCTCGCCGTTACTTGTATCACGATTCCACTATCTCATCTGCGACGATCGCGGGTCGGTTTCGTCGCCATCTTGTTTTGCGCCAGTCTCCATTCCTTGTCGCACCAGCTTTCTAGCCCACGCAATTACACGTGGTTTGTCGTTCGGAAATTGCTTCCTACATTTGTTTACACCCCTCCCATTCATTGCCACATTTTCGATCGGCGTCGTGTGCGTGGCGATCGCATCGCCCTTCCGCATTGCTGTTACACGTGGCGTTACTCAGCACTTTTGGTTCACGCCACTGTCGTTGCCCACGCACGGTTTCGTTCATCGCTACTACTGCGTTTCTGTCACTGTGCGAGCTTGTTTACTTTTATATTTCCATTGTGTTATCTTGCTATTGTGTGCGCACGGTCGATCGACCTGTATACCCTCCTCGATCGACCGTCGTGTTACGATCGTGTGCTCCGGTTTTCACAGCCTCCCGCGCGACGATCGTGAGCCGGTCTCGTCGCCATCTTGTTTTGCGCCGGTCTCCCTCTCTTGTGCACCAACTTCTAACCCTCGGTATTTTACGTGGTTTTTCGCCCTGAATTTGCTTCCTCAATTGGTTTGCACCCCTTTCTTTCAGTTGTCACAATTCTCGCTCGCCTTCGTGTCCTTACGATCGCGATCGACCGGCGTCATTGTATTTACACGTGGCGTTACTCAGCACTTTGGGCCCACCACGGTCGCTTCTCACGCTCTGTTTCGCTCATTTCTGCTGCGCTTTGTGTCCCTGTACGGACTTGTTTACCTGTATATTCCATTGTGTGCGTTGTTTACATTTTTATTTTATTGTGTGCGCACGATCGATCGGTCGACTTGGTTATCCTCCTCGATCGACCGTCGTGTCTCCCGTTTACGATCGTGTGCTCCGTTTCGCTCGGCGCCATCGCCCAATATGGTGAAGGACTCGGCTGGGTCGAGCAATAACTCTGACGTTCAGAGTTCGCTCACATTCCCGGAGGACCCACGAGTTGGTTCCAACCCCGAGCGAACCGTCCTCTCCTTGGGAGAACGGCCGGCCGCGGTAGACGGAGACGTCCTCCCGCGGAGGGGACGCGGGAGTCTCCCTCCTCTACCCGACCGACGGACGCACGACCGTTGCGTTCGAAAGCTAGAAGGCAACCGGCTGCGATTTCTAAGTGCCTTTCGTTCAACCTGCCCAGGAAATCTAAGGGCAAGGCCCCCCTTAAGGGACCCCGTCTAGCCCAAGAAATCCGAGCGGGATTCCGCTTCTCCCCCAGCCACCCTGCCTTCTAGCTTTCCTGCGCATAGTCAGACATCCACTTACTATGCCGAGTCACGCGACCCCCCCGGCCCCCGGGGACCTTTGCCGGGCCGCGGACAGGCACGGGTGACGGCCTTGGGCGGGAACCCCCACCCGTCACTCGCACTTATGGGACGCGCGGGTCCACTTCTTCCCCCCATCCGGACTCGCCGTCTCACGACGCTCTCCCCCACCGTGCACAGGTGCAGCCAACACCCCTGCACGAGGAGCGTCCAGTTATCTCCGGACGCAGTTTATGGCCACGTCTTGGCACGACCATGCACATGTCCATAACTCTGGGCGTATGGGAACACCGAGTGCATCCACCGGTTGTGAACATACACAAGACGGCCGACCAACCCCGCTCTCGCCCGTCGCAGGTTCCCCTAGGGGTTCAGGACGTTCGGGGTCCGACCTACTCGGCCCCCATTTGGGCAACGTCCTCGGTCCCGTTCCTCCGGGGGGAGGATCTACCAGCGGGACCACGGGTAACCTGTCCCATTCCACTGGGACCCGGCACGCTCCCGGGGGGAAACCACATACCAGGGTCGATTACTATTCCCCCCCTGCTGCCCAAGGTTACCCCGGTCCCCGGCGAGTCCCTGCACAGTACTCTGGGCCGCCACAGCCCGCTTATCTCCCCGGGGACCAGTGGCTCTATGCCCCCGAGAGGGACCAGTGCCTCAATACACACACCCAACCTGAACAACAATTTGGTCGATTGTGGCACCCAACCTCGCAGACTTGGGTCGACCTGGGTCTCCCACCTCGGGCGCTGTCCGATCGGCAGTCCGGGCTCTCCCACCCCAGCCCGTCTGCCGAGCATAGAGCCACGAGGGTCCCCGCCATCCCCCCTCCCCCGCCACCACCCTACCAGGGCGGGACCCTCGCGCACCCGCGCAGTTGCCCCCTGAGGAAGACCTCCCTTCCCAGGAACTGGACTCCCCACAGCCTGAGGACGACTACTACGATGAGGACTTCTTCTCATCCCTTTATGACATCCACACCATTGAACGGTTTTCGACCGGACTTCGTGTCGAGGGACGCCCCTCCCTCTGCCGATCTTGGCCTTCCTGACATCGTTGGCTGCCCCAGCCCAATACTCCAGACTCAGAATTGTCGCACCTCAGTCACTCACTTCGCTGTGGGAGAGTCCGGCAAAACGCGCCAGGGGTGCAGACGCCGTCCCCACGCCGGGTCAAGACTTGCCCCCGGCACCCAATGCGGCCCCCTTCGGCGCCCTACTTGGGACCCACAGGAAGCACCCAGTTGCCTCCCTCTTTGCCGACAATCCGGTTACCAGGGAGTGGGCCATCTCCCAATCAGATTGTCGCCTGATGGGCATCTTACACACCACTGCAGGGCATGCCTACCTTAGCATGCTCTGCAGAGGGCGGAGGTACTCTGGCCTGGGGATGACGGCGCCGTCCCAGTGCCTTCGGATACAAACTCCGAACCACACCAGGACGAACCTCGCTTATTCAGCGACCCCTTTATGCGACACCTAGTTAACAGGATATCGCATCACTTGGCGGCTGCGGCGGACAGCGCAGCAACAAGCCATTTTAATTGTCTGCTAGTGGCTAGAGACGCGGTGCTTGCACGCTCCTCACTCTCCCCGGCACTCAGGGCATCCCTACGATGTGTCCCGGGCCAGGATCACTCGCTCTTTGGCGAGGCACTCCACCTAGGCTATGTCTCTCTCTCGAGGAACGCAAGCAGGCGGCGTCCTTTGCCCCCCGGCCTCAGCCACGCCTTTCCAGGCCCCCCAAGCGGCCACTTAACTCACAGAGGCCTAAACCTAAACCTCGCCAAAATTTTTGGTTTGGCCAGCAAGCACGGCCCCGCCGGTGACTGGAGGACACTCCCGTAGTGCGCATGGAGCTGGCCCTACCTGCCCAGCAAGGCACCGGCCCACTCTTCCCCTTCCCCCCATCTGGACCATCGGCTCCCCTGGCGGGCAACCTCTCCCGGCCGCCTGCCAGTGGCGACGTATGGGCCTCAGCCCCTGGGTAGTGTCGGTTCTTCAGGACGGGTTTCGCCTACCGTGGGCTCACCGTCGTCCTCCCCTCATGCGCTCTCTCCTCCTCCGTCCCCCAGCGACCCCCCCACCTGCCCAGGCGGACGCCCTTCGCCTGGAAGTCCTCGAACTCCTCAGAAAGGGGCCATTACCGAAGTTTCCAGCCCACCCCGGGTTTTACTCCCACCTGTTCGTGATCCCCAAACCTTCGGTGGGATGGAGGCCCATCCTTGACCTTTCTCCCCTCAACAAGTTCCTCAGACATACCTAGTTCAAGATGGACACGCCCTCCCAGATCAGAGACTCCATCCATCACGTAGATTGGGCTACCTCCATAGATCTGAAAGATGCGTACTTCCAGATCCTTATTCACCCGGCGCACAGACGTTACCTCCGGTTTGTCTGGCAAGCTCGAGTGTTCCAGTTCAAAGCTCTCCCCTTGGCCTCTCCCTGGCACCCTTCCTCTTCACGAAGGCGTTCCGATCTCTCTCCCAACACAGTCCCTCGAACTATACACAGACGCCTCCAACTCGGGCTGGGGGGGCCCACTTGGGGGACAGTCATGCCTCGGGATGTGGGACGCACAGATGGCTCGCCTCCACATCAACATACTAGAATTGGAAGCGGTCAGGCTGGCCCTCCTCCACTTCCAACATCTATCTCTCACCGACTGGGTTCTCCTCCTCACGGACAACACGTCGGTAGCCCATTACATCAACAAGGGGGGGGGGGGGGGGGGCTCACTCCATCGGCCTCTCTCTACGGACAGAGGCCCTCCTTCGCTGGTGCCACGCACGGGGAGCCACCCTCTGTGCGAGACACATAGCGGGGACACGCAACATCCTGGCAGACACTCTCAGCCGGTCAGGACCCTTCTGCACACACAGTGGACCCTGAACAAGCTGACACTAACCACCGTCTGGGAACACTGGTTCAAGCCCATGGTCGACCTATTTGCGACCCGGTACAACCATCGACTCCCCATGTATGTCTCTCCACTCCCGGACCCCCGAGCGTACGCGGTCGATGCGCTCTCCCCTCCCTGGACGGGACTCCTCGCCTACGCCTTTCCCCCCTTCCCCATACTTCACAAAGTGATCAGGAAGGCCAGGCTGGAGAGACCCAAACTCATCCTCATAACCCCGTGGTGCCGACTCAGTTGTGGTTCCCGGACCTCAGGTCCCTCACTCACGTTCCCCCTCTCCAGCTAGCCCCTTGGTGGGACTTACTCAGACAACCTCGCTCGGGCCTCCCTCACTCCAATCCCCAGATGCTTCGCCTACACGCTTGGCTTCTATGCCAGCCAAATTGCGACCACCGCGATGAGAGAGATGGGTCACGTGGTGCACGGCTAACTCGGTCCCCTACCTCCTCCCCTCCAACATCCACATAGGCAAGTTCCTATCCCACCAGATAGGCAATTTCCTATCCCACCTTTCATCGTCTCGAAAGCTCTCTGCTAGTTCCATTCGGGGCTACAGATCGGCCGTAGGCACCACCATCTGACAGCTGGGCGGCCCATCATTCGACAATAACTTTCTCCTTAGAGAACTATCTCGGGGGGGGGTGGCCCTACGGGAAGCTCAGTCCCCTAGGCGCGCTCCCATGTGGGACCTCTTTCTGGTTCTTGACTCCCTCAGAAACCCCCCTTTCGAGCCCCTCCGTGCTATTCCCTTGTCATTCTCCCCTTCAAGACCACCTTCCTTCTCTCCCTGGCCTCAGCCAGGAGGCGAAGTGGGATTCAGGTCCTCAGTTGTGACCCTCGGGACATCGCCTTTCTCAGAGACGGATCGGTCTCGCTTAAGTTCCTGCCTGAGTTCTTAGCGAAGAACCAGGAACCGGGCACGACCTCTCCTTCCCTGGTTATCCGCTCCCTAGCGGATATCTTAGGCAGCGAAGGCAGCGGGCATGCACCTATGACCCTCTATGTGTCTCAGATACTACTGGGAGCGTTCCCACCCCAGGCGTTCCTCTCAGAGAAGCCTCCTTATTTCCATCAACCCCAACAACAAGAAAGACATCTCGGCGGGCTCGATTTCTAGGTGGCTATTCTATACTATCAAATCTGCCTATGCCCAGGCCCACAAAGACCTCCCAGCCCTTTCCCCTCGAGCCCACGAGGTCAGAGCGTTGGCCACGTCCACAGCGTTCCAGCACTCTGTCCCCGTGTGCCATCTCCTGGAGGCAGCCTACTGGCGTTCGGAGAACCCTTTCATAAACTTTTATCTAAGGGACATCCGCATGCCCAGGGCTGATGGTTCTAAGGGGTTTTCATTTGTGGCGGCCAATGCAGCCATAACAGTTAACCCAGGAACCATTAGGGCGCTCGGCCCTCCTCTATTCCTTTAAATTCTGCTATGGTCTGACATGGTATAGTATACGACGCCAAAATGGGGAGTTTGTATTATACTCCCTGTTTGGCTAAGTATACTTACCATGTCAGACTCTATGCCCGCCCTACCTGCCCCGCTAGCGCCAAGGTTCCCTGGGGTTGCCTTGCGCGCAGGCCTCGTTGAATGACGGACAGTACACGATCTTCGGCATCTTCCGTAATCGGAAGTAGGGTGGGCGTCACGTGACTATCTTATGACTGCATTGCCACAAAACTTCGGCCTGACAGAGCTGACTGACAGCCGTTTAATGCTATGGTCTGACATGGGTAAGTATACTTAGCCAAACAATATGGGGCGAGTTTGTGAAGGTGTTTTTGAGAGGGCTTTGGGACAATTAACAGATAGATGATTATACAGCATGGTGTCCATGGTATATTTTGTTTCATGGTAGACATGACTGTACAGTCATTGACTAAGCTCTCTATTGGATTGTTGTTGTAATCTGTAAAAGCAGTGGTTTACAGTATGTGTATACATTCCATATTGTACTATGCACTCTGAGACACACTTTAGGATGTCAAACATGTGTGCAGAATACACAAATATGAAAAAAAAATACTGGAGGAGGGGGAGGTGTGTGGGTCGGGGCAGCTGCCATAGCACAGTGGTTAGCTTTGTGGACTGCAAGGTCATGAGAGTATCATTGGGTGTGTATTTATTGCTAGGGATTGTTTTTGTCTTTGCTGGTTTTACCCACAGTTGAGTAAGCATAGGCTCAGCTGGGTAGACTGGAACCGCACAGCTGAGTTTTATCCACTTGATGGATGTGTGTCTGACAGTGTTTGAGCAAATTTTCTGATCAGCACTGCAGGTGTTCGTATCTCAGGTCTGTTTGATGCCAGGATATACCAGGAAGTGTAGTGTACAGCCCTATTATGTAGTTTTATATCAGATTGGAACTCCATAGCTTGGTATTCAGTATCCAGGCGTGTGGTGATTCATGTCAAAGCTACATGTATTGGCAAGCTCGTGGAAGTGTATTGGAAGGAATGTTATTGCGCACACTGGAAGAGTACACTCAGTCACTTAGTTCCACAACTAAACAATTACTGAGATCAGTACAGAGCATAGGTGGTGGTTTCTGTGCATGTACCATGAAAACGGCCACCACCAAAGTGACTCGGTAGCAATGAGAGTGTTTTCTCTGGCGAGTTTCCTCATGAAGGCCTGATGTTGATTGCTGCTTAGGGAGACAGTGGTGTTGGGCCTGTGATGGGACAGATTGGGACGGCTGTGTATGGGGAAACCAGAATAAACAGGGTGGGAACAACGCTGGGGAAATGGTATCGGGAAAGAAAGGCGAGACAAGCTCATGTGAAATGGGTAGGGAATTTCATGGACGCAACAGAATAAAGAACTGACACAGTACTGTTGTAGGGAGTTGGGAAAAAAAACGAAAGTGAAATCTGGCCATAGGAAAAGATGTAGGCAATGGCTTGAGCCTAAAGTAATGCTGTCTGTGTGTGTGCGCTGATTGCAGTAGGAAAAGATGTAGGCGATGGCTTGCTGTGTAAAGTAATGCTCTCTTTGTGTGCGTTGGTTGCAGTTTTGTGACGCTGTTCATATCCTTGGTGAAGTGCGGCACCAGACACCCCAGCAGTACTCTGCCTTTCCTGGAGAACGTGGGAAAGCTGCTGGACAGTCAGGCTCCTGCCACGGACAATGCACAGGTCTTGTGGCGGCTGTGGAGCTTTGTGGCCAACCAGCTGCAGGAGTACATGTCCTCGGTCAGTGCCTTTACTAGTGTATTTACCAACCAGGAATCTGTTCTCATTTGTCGAGGATTGTGTGTGTGTGTGTGTGTTGACCGGATGGATGCTATTTGACAAGTGTGGGATATTGCACAACACTTCACGTTTCTTGCCCTATACTTTGGGGGAAAAAAGTAGAGAGTGTTGATGCAGATAGGTATCAAATGAATTTTCTCTTCTTTTTGTTTTGTTTTTTGTTTTTTTGTTTTTTCAATGCATCCCACATCTGATATTTGGTTTTTAGCTTTAATTGTGGTAGATGAGGATGGAATTGTTTAAACCCCTCAGTACCACAGTCTAAAGAGCAAACTCTCTCTAGATTTCAATTCATTTGAAAGTTTTCTTTTCCAAAGTGAGTGTGGAATGTCAAGCTGAAGTTCAGTGACGGGCTAGAGATGATGCTGACCCACTTCATGTTGTGTCATTGTCAAATATTACCCAAAGGTGTGTATGATGAGTCTTAGGGCGGAGTGATGAGTAAGAAAGTGGTGCCTATGTGAATGAGTTCTGAAACACCATATACGGTGGTGCTTGAATGTGTTGCCTGAAGACAGCAGAAATGCCTCTTGCCATCACACAGTGTGTCATGGAAACAATTTGCTATTTTTTTGTTTTACAGTTTAATTATACACGCTTTATATCCAGTATATGTGTTTTTTTATTCATGTTTTGTGTGTGTGTGTGTTTTTTTTTTACATATACAAGTATACAAGAGGGGTCCTGTTGTCAAATGGTTAGAGTGTTTGCCTGAGGAGTTGATGGTCTTGAGTGTGAATCACATGCACGTTTGAATTTTTTCTGGCTTGAAAACCCTCTCTGTCCACCCAGCAATAAATGGGTACCTGATTCAGTTCAGGGAAGGTTAAGGGATGCTGAAGGAAAGGAAATGGCTCCGTTTTCCATCATGTCAAGCTTTAGACACGGCGAACCTGTGACAGTTCACTGCCCCAACAGCCAGTAAACTATGAGAACTTAAAATTTTTTTTTTTTTTTTTTTTAAAGTTTAGAAATAGAGTGACTAATTGCACAGGTAAGTCGGTGTTTTCAGGGCCTATACACGTGTGACTGGTACAACCAGCACAGAACTTCTGTCCCTTAGCAGTGTGAATGACCTATAGAGAGCAATGTCCCTTTGCTGTCACCATTCCAGTCTGACTTGCTGGCGACATTTGCTTTCTTCATTCAGCATGCCATATGTATCTCTCTCTATTTTTGATTAAAATATTTGTATCAGTTTATTTTTTTTCCATTGACGTATCAAAGAAAGATTAAGCTGAAAATACGAAACAGTAAATGCAAGGGCATGGTATTTTTAGGTAGTTCATGGTTTAGCCCAACTTGTCAGAAACTCTTGGTTGATAGTTGCAGCATGATTCACCATGATTGCTAAAATGTGGGGAGCCACAGTTATTATTAGAACTGCTATCCCCGCCTGCCGTGCCATTCTCATTTTCTTTACCAAGTATGATAATCAGTTCGGTGATCATGTCGAGCTAAAACTCTAGTATTATTGCATAATTTTTTCATCGAAGTAGAGAGATTGTAAAAAAAAAAAAAAGGTGGACTTTTTTCCCCCGACACTGTAAGCTGTGTGTATTGGTTTCGAGGTGGCTATATGAGTGTATTCTCACATCCGCCTGTACCTTCCCTGGGTTTCCCCACCAAATTTCATTATACAGGTGCCAGAGTCAGAGCAGGGTGGAAAACCATTGCTGACACGCTCAGTGAGTAAGGGTGGCTGTAGTCCTATGGAAACGTCAGTTACTAAAAACTGCTGTGTGCACCCTAAACCAGTGTGAAAGGATGGACCAAAATATTAGTATCAAACATGGCACTAGTGTGAAATCTGTTGTATTCCTGGTTGAAGTGGCATGAATTACGAGGCATGATGGTTCATGTTGATACTGCTTGCAGACAAATCAGGTTGACCAGGATGATGACCTGTGGCCCAACTTTGGCTGCCTCTACACAGCTGTGCTACTTCCAGTCAGTCATTTACTGGGGTCTAAACTATCGCAGGTATGCAACATGTATTGGCAGTCAAGCATTTATGATGGGAATATGTAGACTTGTGTTCTTTTTCTGATTTTAATTTTTTTTAACCCTCATATTGACAGATTTTCTTAAAAGAAAAAAAAAGCCCTCAATTTTACATATTCAATGAAAAAAAAATTAGCTTACCTCTACCAGTTGCATGTAAGGAAAGGTAAGATAATGCTGCTTATAGCCCAGCCGACTGCAAAGGGCCATATCAGGGTTGTCAATATCTTTTATGAACAAAATATATCGGTAATGAAAAGGAACCAACAACAAAAACGTTTGAGGCTAGAAATGATCAATATTATTTATTTAGATGGTCATGGGGAAATGCACTTTGAAGGCATTAAACAACGTAAGAAAAATGTATCATTCCAAGTATAATCTATTGACTTAAAGTCATGACTTGCTTCCCAGGTAGCTGAAAGTTATTTGACATAGTCCTTAATCCTGGGCTGTAAATTGAATACATACGCACACCCTCACGCACACACGCACACAAATACATAGCGCTCACGAACACACAGCATTCACTTGCAGAAATTCCAGGTATCACATAACCATTTGATTGTGATGTAGTGTTGTTCATTCTTCAGATGGAACACAAGATGGCCATGAAGACACTGACTGAGCTGTATCTCACCTTTGCTCGCCTGGCAGCCATGGTTACCACTGCTGAGGCCAATGTGGTGGTGGAAGAGCTCTCTTTGAGGATTCTGAGCAAACTTTCTGCAGAGAGTTATGAAAAAGTAAGCAGATGTTGATGATGCTTTGAGGTTTCTTTCTCTAAACTGCTTTTTGGTGTCGTATACTATACCATGTCAGACCAGAGCATTCAAAGGCAGTTAGTCAGCTCTGCCAGGCCGAAATTTTTGTGGCAAATGCAGTCATAGAACAGTCACGTGATGCCTACCCTACTTCCACCCATGGAAGAAGCCGGTGTCCGCTTCCTGTACCTCATTCATCTTGGGCCTGTCGTCCAAGCAAGATAAGTCTTGTGCTCTGTCTCACCTATACACTGCCTTTGTGTAAAGATTGCTTATGTTTTGCTTCTTTACTTGTTCAGTTGTGCTTGCGCTGAACGCCTTAGTACACTGGTAATTTCAGATTTCAAAACACAAAAAATTAATATATAGTTAAGTTCAGCAAAGACATGCAAAGGATTTATTGAAATGGAAACTTCAGTGTTCCTTGCTCCTGGCCTGAATGAATTTATGAGAATGCTGTATGCTAACAACTCATCCTGACAGTGATACATCAGATAGATAAAGATATCGAGTAATACCATTTGTTTGTTAGTAGTTTGTGGAACATAGACTCACTTTGTTTAGAATTAGTAATATGTTTTGTTTGTTTTTCTGGTATTCTTAACCCATGTGACAGTTTTCCTGATAATTTGCTGATTTGTATGTAGGACCCTCAGACCCTAGAGGATTTGACGGAGTTATGTCAGACCATGGTGGGTACCATCGACTTCAGCTCCCTGACAACATCGAATCCCTTCTTCATGAAGGCCATGGGCACCACACCATCGGCTAAGCCCCGCACTTTGCCCAAACCTCTGGGCAACCTTCACTCCTATGTGTCGCTGCTGGCTCAGCTGATGACCTGGATGCTGGGTGACGTCCGCAGTGAAGGAGGCAAGCCTGCTGCAGTGAAGCCGGTAAGTTGATTGGGGGTGGGAGGGGGTTGGTTTTGTGTCTGTATTCTTGTCAGTCCTGATAGGGCTTTCGTGATTGACGGGATTTGTGGTGCTCAGCCGATCGTTTTTTTTTGTTTTGTTTGTTTTTTTGTCTCCTTGCCATAGGATCTGAATTTCCAGATATTCACAAGCACTTCACTGACATCACTGTAAAAAAATATGTTTGATTTCAGTGACTTTTCTTGGATGCTTACTCAGTTGTTGTAAAGCACAAGTTTCAGTCTGTTTAGCTTAATAAAAGATGGAATTTATCATTGATATGAGTGTATTTTGATTTGGTATTAAATGGGTATAGTTTGTGACAAAAATAAAAGAATGGACCGAGTGTTCAGATTTTGTGTGTGTGTATGTGATGGTCATAGGTCTGCCTTTCATGATACATAGCAGTGTTTGGGATGAAAATGTTGGTCATCATCTCTGGCTTGCTCTCTCTCTCTCTCTCTCTCTCTCTCTCTCTGTCTGTCTCTCTCTCCTCTCTCTCTCTCTCTCTCTCTCTGTGTCTCTGGGAAGATGAGTATCTCTCTCTGGGAAGATGGGTAAGATATGATTTTATCAGTCTGTAACTTAAAATTTTTTATAACCTATTGTCTCTACTGCCTTCTTTCTTCCATCAGGTTGAAATGGATTTGTTTTCTATATTGATATGTTGAATCCTTTGCCATTTTTTAAATGGAACTTAAAGGTCTGCTTTTTAGAGATTTTCGATAAATTTGTTAAAAACAGGTCAACATGTCATATAAACTACAGTATGGTATATCTTTTTTTTTTTTTTTAAATCGATACAAAAATTTAACCCTCTTCAGTATGCACTTATCCGAGCTTAGTTACACACCGAAACCATGGGCAAGATAGGTAACTCCGTAATTTGAACATGGTTACTCAATTAAAAAAATAATTTAAAAGAGAGGAAAGGAAAGAATGAAATGAAAATAATTTTTAGAATTCCTACGAATATATATGTTGCTATATCGTAAGTTTGAAGAATGTCACATGAGCCATTTACTCGGGGGGGGGGGGGGAGAAATCTTCTTCAGAACTTTATTCCGAATCGTTGTTCATCATACCTTGAACCTCATCCCAGTCGAAATCTAGGTCACTCTAAGCTTCATTACCCAGCACTTTCACTAAGTCTTATGCCGTAAATTCTACAAATCACAGTATCTCCATCACTAAATCTCATTATAGAACGGCAGAAATCAAGGTTAGCCATGGTGAAAAACAGCATTTCGACTTCAAAACTTTAAAAATTCGTAACTCGAGAACCACGGCACGCATCAACTCGCTCGTTTTTTTGCAGACGGTAGAAAATGGCTACAGGAAGAAGAAAATCTCGTTCTCGCGAGACTTCCTTTTCTACGAGAAACATGGCGGCGCCCATTGTTCCCACGTGTTTTACTGGGCGTTGGCAGGGCGCTCAGCGTTTTGGCTGTGTGATTTCCGGTTGGGCGCTAACGGGCGCCCGATTGTCAAGAGAGTTAATAGATAACACACCTGTTCAAACCCCGCACAGTAGACTGAAAACCATGACGTCACTTGATGGAGTGGCCGTCAGCCGCGACCTACACAACATGGCAACGCCAAGTGAAATCAACGTGAATTGCAATCCCCACACAGCCAAAAAGTCATGAGGGGGTGGCAGATATTGTGCTGTAGGCGAGTGCAGCAGCTCAGCAGGAGATGGACATTCTTTGCACACATTTCTGTTTGATCCAGATAATTTGAAAGAAGTGGATTCGGTTCGTGCAAACATGCTAGGCCGCTAAGTACTTTTTACCACGTCAGTTCCAGCTGGACCATGGAAACAAGCTATTCTGACAATTACTGAGACAAAAACTTTGCATTGTGCATGTATACTTTGAAGGCGGAGTGGTGATCTCGTACAGATGAGTATGATAGTCGCACATTTATTCTGTTCTTATCTGTGGACAGATCACACTTGCTAAATAGAATGAATGCATTAGGCTTGAGGAAGGAGAATCTCCGCTCGCTGTCCATGCGTGATAGCATCAAGAAGTCAGTCGGTAGCTCCCTTGAGAGACTTTGGTAAAGTCCGTACGCCTTCGGAATGCTGTGTTCGGGCGTCCAGCTGGAACTGAACAGCTCGTTTCCATGGTCCAGCTGGAACTGACATGGTAAAAAGAACTTGGCATTCAAACTGATAAGGTAAAGGCCTTGCAGAAACATCCCCAGAGTCACATTGGCTGTTGCAAATCATAGTCATTGCTTTTACATGATAAATTCCGAGCGAGATGTGTGCAAGAACCATCAGAATCGCTTTCTGTCACCGTCGGTGACACTCATGTGACGTCATATCCAAGAGCAGTTAAGCCATGCCAAGATTTAGTAGATTACCTCCTGTTTTCTTGATTACAGGTGAAAATGCCCACTTTCGTGGATCGATTTTGTGTGATCGGGAGCGAATTGGATGTTTATTTTACCAATTCATCAAACATTTCATATTTGTGCATAAGCTGACCAATTATTGAAAACCTCTAAAGTAGACCTTTAACATCTGAGCTACAGGAAGGAGCTTATTCATGGAAAGATCAAATGGAGAAGATACAGAGTATGGATTTTAAAAGTTTTATAAGATGAACATCGAGCATGATATGTGCTTTGTGACTCTTTCTTTCTTTCTGCCTACACAGGCTGATACTCCTGCGGACACTGCCTGTATAGACAGGCAGCGGAGTTTTGTGTGTATGACCGTTTTTTATTCCCGCCATTAAGGCAGCCACACTCCATCTTCGGGGAAGCTTTGTGACTCTGAATATGGGCAGTGATTCATCAGAGAAGCAGGAGGACAAGCAAGAAAAGACTCCACATTCAGCCACAGAGTGAAGTAAAGAAGAGTTGAAGCTGATGTGGTTCATGAAGAAAACTGAATACACACACACACACACACACACACACACACACACACACACACACATGGGGTATACACACACACACATACATGGAGTATACACACACACACATGCACACACACACACACACACACACACATACACACACACATACACACACACACACACACACACACACACACACACACACACACAGAGTTTCTTCACAATTAGCTCCGTAAATCTGGTTTAAGTTTGACCAACAATCAGTCTGTGATTCCTGAGAGGGTTTACATAGAGTAAACATATGCCATTGTCACGACGAGTGTTGCCAGTCTGCTGGAAAGGGGAACTTTTCTTAATGTAGAATATCACACTGCTGCATTTGTGATTAAAGTGTTTTGTCAGGTAAAGAATGGAAGATGAAAGTGTTGTCAAGGCTGTCATTCAATACCATGTTGCAGACAGGGGAAGACAGTGTGCAGATAAGCCGATGCTGTGTTAAACTCGTCGACATTTTAACTGCCTTGGTGACCAAGGTCAAGGTGTCCAGTCTCATCAGTCACATGATGGAGATACTGACCTCTCCCCTGGCTTCACTGTTCACAGCTGTTCCAAAGAAACTGTCCTCCAAAGTCTGCACTTTCCGCCATGCAGAAGGTACATCATTTTTGTCTCTTGTAATCAGTACTTCAGCATTTTTATGGTGATCTATAAACCAGTGAGACCGTAAACCGAGGTTCCGTGTGTGAACGCATGCATAACATCTCACACACACATAAAATCTCATCACAAACTTTCAGAAGAAAAAACCAGTTTGGCCGTTATATAGATGACACACGTTACGCATAGCTTGCACCCTGCATGAGAAAAGGAAAGAATGAAGTATGGAATCTAGTGAACAATATTGACTGGATGACACGGGGAAATGACTAAATGAAGCACCAGCTGGCAGCTCTTCACACTATCCAGATAGGCAGCCCGTTGTGTAAATGAGTGTGGATTGTAAAGCGCTTGGAGCTTGGACTCTAGCCGAGGATAGGTGCTCTATAAGTATTCATGATAGTAATAATAATTTGAAGAGAAATAGGGGGGGGGGGGGGGGGGAGTAATATTCACATACACAGCAAGAATCGGAGAAAGGAATCTTGAGTAATCGTAAAGATTGATTTAAAATGGTGTAGGATGGGTTACCCAACATGAAAAGTAGCAAGCATGGCCAAAGTGGCTAATGGAAGTAGGAGGTTTCTTTCAGTAATGGGACTCCTGAAGCAAATCTCACCTTGACTGTTTCCTTGTACTGCTTTGACACGGATATAACTGGCCTTCATTTGGGCTGTAGGAGATAAAAAAGGGGAGGATGGTATTTCAGAGGTCAGCTGGTGTTGAAAGAATGCCTCTGAAAGAGCATGGAAAACAAAGCAAGAATTTAAACAAGTGAAACCAGTGAAATTGTACTTGCAGTTATAGTATATGTGTGATGGGAGTGATGATGGTGACCTTCAGAAGACTGCCAACAGTGTAGGGGTCCAGAAGAGCACGGTTGGTAAAGCACCGGACATGTAATCTTTGTGATCCAGGGGTGGGCACGTTCAAATCTCCGCCGAGCCGTTTCAATACAGGGGATTTTTCCTTCGGAGTTAACATTGGTTTAGACTCCATTTCCCAAATAGTCCTTCGAATGAGAGAATATAAACAGAGGTTCCGTGTATGAACGCACACATAACATCTTGCACACATGTAAAATCCCATCACAAACTTTTAGAAGAGAAGGTCAGTTTGGCGGTTGGTATGGGTGACACATTACACATAGCATACACTGGGTTTTACCCAGGAAGACAGTCGGTTGTGTAAGCGAGAATATGGATTGCAAAGCGCTTAGAGCTTGGTCTCTGGCTGGGGATAGGCATTATACAAGTACTCTCCCGTCTGTAATGGACTTTAAAATTTTGTTTTAGGAATTGTCATTCAAAGACCAAAATTAACTGAAATTTAAGGGAGGAAAGGGATCATGGAAATTTACACGTCCATTGTTAGAACTTCTGGAAAAGAAGATAAAGGTAAACCTTAATCAGATTTAGGATATATTAAGCCCTCTTTCAGCTTGATGAAGAGAACTGGTTAGGGGAGAGTCCGGGTTGTGCTGACTGGTTATTATACCTGTGTGGGTCTTTTTTTTTAATCTCTGATGCGTTGATCAGTTTGGGATGCCAAGGTGAAGAGTCCAGACTATGCATGTGTGTAGGTATTCCAAGGTGATTTTTGAAACTGCCTAGAGTTGTTTAAAAGTAGTTTCATTTGAAAGAGCTCAATTTTCTGAACACATTGATATAAAATTTATGTTCTTCTGATAATATTTGACGAAGTTATGATTTTTTAAAGAAATTCTGGACTTAGAAAATTTTGCGAAAGTGGCAATTTGCTTCAGACCCCAACTTTGAGGTACCATAAATCCATTTCTATGTTCTCAAATGAGCCCAGATTGTTCCTGGCTACTCTCATGCACTTATAGATAATGCCCAATTTTTTCCTTCTGTCTTCTCTGAATAAATAGTCAACAGTGTAATGCTGAAGTTGGTTAAACACGCAATTTGCGCAAAAGGGTCACTTTTTACGTAAATTACACTTGTCTTTACATGTTCAGTAATTTGTATCTGTATGTTGTACAATGTTGTTTTTATACCAAACTGATTTTAAAAAGCTTATAAAACACATATATAACACATTTTGCAAGATCTTTCATACATAATTTTAATTATGCAACAGTAAAATATGGTCTTATAAAGAAGAGAAAGTATACATTTAACAGCTTTTTGGCCATCAAAAATATATTTTAACAGTTTTCAGTCACAATGATATGGTGCACAGTCTTTAAAGTATATAATAACATATGGTTTCTTCTATGAACTTCTCTGGGGTTTTTTTAATTTTTTTCCCCGACAGATAGTTTTGTATTCAGATATAATTTTTTTGTGACTGTCTTTCTGTCAATATGTGCCATTGCTGTCTTGTTCAGTCTTTGCAGCCAGTCAACAACAAAGCTTGAACTCCCCCCCTCTTGTTCCTCAAAGTTTCTAAAGCGAACAACAACAGCATTTGTCACTTTGGTGTCACGTGGAATCTTCAAAAGCTCAGGCTTTTTTCAGAGTTTTCCAACTGATGCCAGCTGAAGACCGAACATCATCAATGTTATCCAAATCAACATCTTCATTTAGCATTGCTGAAAGTTCTTTAGCTGGCAGCTTTCTCGCCTTGAGTGTACAGCGCTGGGACCCCTTTCAACCTGTTAATCAGGAAGCTGGTGTCGGGGAAAAAAAGCCGAAGAAACCATTCTGCCACAGTGTCAAAAGTCACAGACTTCCCATTTTCAGTTCGAAGTCTGTCAAGCTGCAGTAACAGTCTATTTGTGCAGCTGGATATGTCGGGGGGGTTGGGTCTTCTTCCTTTACCAAACACCAAGAAGCAGCGCTTCAGTTCTTTGTACTGGTCGTCCTCTGCAAAACACACACACACACATACACACACATGCACAGTGCACACACACATACCACACACACACACACACACACACACACACACACACACACACACACACACACACACACAGAGTGCACATGCACACACCACATACAGTACACACACACAGTATGCACACGCACACCACAGACAGCACACGCATGCATGCATGTGCACAGCACACACACACACACACACACACACACACACACACACACACACACACACATGCATACACACATGTGTAACCATTGTGTTTACTAACAAGAAGGAGGCAAGTACAATTAATGAATTATGTTGCAATTTTAGTGGGTAAGATTACTAAATTAAAATATAAACAACAGCAGAAAAATATGTCAGGAACATAAGAATGAGAAGAGCAAAATTACATTAGCAGCCAGACAGTTCTTCATTTATAACACTGAAGACTGTAGACCACATGCACACATACCACATATTACGAAAAAAAAAAAAAAAAAAAAAAAAAAAAAAAAAAAAAAAAATAAGATGAAAGTTTATTTTTGTGGGTCAGATTATCATGTGCTTGGGCAATTCTTATTACATTTAAATAAATAACTGCAAATTTATTTCAATAAACAAACTGAAATCAGCACTTTTTTTTTTTTTTTTTTTTTTTTGCAAGGTCTTTGTGTTCTTGTGATGTTTATAGTGTGAGATGAACCTCTTTGTGTGTGTGTGTGTGTGTGTGTGTGTGTGTGTGTGTGTGTGTGTGTGTGTGTGTGTACACATGCATGCACGCGCGCAAGAGAATCTACAGTTTGTAAAAGCAATGCATTCAGTGACTCTGTTGCGGCTGCGATCATCGCGGCCCATAGCAGACTACATGTTCTGTTCAGGACCCTAACTTGGTCCAAGTCACGTGACCTTTTCATAAGAAATACTGACTGAAGAACTACAATGTAAATCATATTTTCATGACACAGGTTTTTCAAATTGATGTTTCAATTACTTGATTACAATGTAAAAATCCTTCCACAAAGCTGAAGATAAATACAGTCGATCGTGAAGTTGAAGTGTCGATTCAAACATAAGGCTCTCTCAGGTCACATGTTTTTAAAAAGATTTTTAATACAATCGCGCTCTAAGTACACAAATATAACTTAGAGAATTTAGTAAATATATCGACTTACCTTTCCGTGTTGTTTCTAGCGCCGATTGTTGAAAATTTGGTGAAAATAGTGTTGGATTTGTAAGCGATGACACAGATACGTCTGACTCGTCCGCCATTGTTGACATGCTTACAGTCTTCGAATAGTACCATCCGGAAAGCCACTCGGGGAGCGCGGCGCACAGTTTCGTATTTGTTTGACCCCAATTATTGGGAAGTGCGTAATATGAGCTTTATTTTGATATATTTTTGAACAGATTCGGTTCATAATTATGGATTTTATCATAATTTGAAGTTTTAAAACGTAATTTTAAGGAACTTAACTAAATTTTTTCTATACCCTTACTGCATACGAAAATAAAGCTTGAAGTCTCCTCTACAACTCTGTATCAGTTTCATTGAGCTATTTGCGCACGCCGCGCTCCCCTCGTCGAGGGAAGAAGGTGGGTGTAAGAACTTGTGTTCTGAAAGTCGCGACGGCATGCCTCCCGACCGCGGACAAATACTTCTTTACAAGGTTGATAATTAACTTATTATGTTCTGTTAAATGATAAAACCTATCCAAAACGAAAGAAAAAGTACTGCTAAATTGATTGGTTTTATTTTTATTGTCTAAATCGACCGTTTTTATGTGGTTTGCACAAGTTGAAAACAAGGAAAATTTCGCTCTCGCAGCGCCGTTCGCCAGGCAAGGGGCCTGCATTGGAATACCTAATGTGTGTGTACAGCTGGATCGTCTTTGGCATGAGTTGTGCCGGATGCTGCAGACCGACTTCAAAGGTCAGTATGACAGTGACCTGCTTCACCAGATGGCGCCTCTGCTGCATGCTACCTTCCTTCATTCACGCCGTGCTATCAAGAACCAGACTGTGGAGTTGTGGAACGCCACATTTGGGGCAGGCTCCGCCCCTCTCACCTATCCCATCAGCCTCCAGTGAGTCCGGTCATCTCGTGTGCATTTTATTTTATAGCTTTATGAACATTCATGTCCTGGTGGAGAGGGTGGGGGATATAAATTGCGTCCCTGCCTGTTGGAAATTATGTGCTACTAATTTCCCCTTTTCTGGTACGTTGAAGTGTTGTCCATTGTCTATCTCAGACGCGTCCATTTTCCAAAGTGATTGGTTGTAATTCATGTCTGTGTAACAGAATACGATGTACAGAAGGATTGTGTTCCCCCCCACCTGACTTTTTTTTGTGCTTTTTCAGCAAACCATCTGCTCATGTAAGAGACAGATGAGATTTAAATATGAAATTTACAATACATGAATTAGAAAGAAATAAAGCTTTTCCACTTAAGTAAGGCAGGGAGGAAGTGAGTGCATTGCAGCACAGTTCTGTTTTTGAGGGAATTGACATAGTTGCTGTTGTTGTTTTATAATTAGCTATTGCTTTTGAGGAGACTGAATTATTTCCTTTGAATTGTGTTTAGTAATTACTTTGAGAAGATCGAATTAATCGTAATGGTATGTATTAAGTTACATTTTAAAGGAGGCTTTGCTGTCCCCAGTGATTTGCACTTTGCTTTTGCTTTCAGGAGACGAAATGGTTCGATTAGCTATTCTATGTGGATACGAAGTTATTCTTATGATTTGTACTTCGCTATTGCTCTGTGGAGACGTATTCAGCTAATGCTTTGTTGAGACGGAAGTTATTCTTATGATTTATACTTGGCTATTGCTATGTGGAGACATGATTTGTATTTAGCTGTAGCATTGGGTTGATTGATATTCTTTTATTGTTTAAGCTCTTGCATTGAGGAAGTATCGTTATTCCCTGTAGTTTCTCTTGAAAAGATAATGTGTAGTGGGTTGTGTGCTAGGAGCGTTCTGGTCAAGATGCGTGAGAAGACCCAGCTGTCGCTGCCTGGTTGGATTGCCATGGATGTGGCTGTCATCGATGAGACCCCCTTAAGTCAGATGAGCCAGGTAGGCCATTATCAGTGTGTAGACATTTCAAATTGTACTCATGTCTTCATGTCATTCCAAAATGTGGCAGAATGACTGAAAATGAAATTCCATGATGACTGCCATATTTATTTTTTTTTAGTAACATATTTGTGTATGATGCCTTTCAGTGCTTTAAAGTAAAATGATTCATAACCAACAGGGTTGTGAGTTTTTAAGTCAGAGATGAGCCAGGTAGGCCATTATCAGTGTGTAGACATTTCAAATTGTGCTCATGTTTTTATGTCATTCCAAAAATGTGCAGAATGACTGAAAATGAAATTTCCATGATGACTGCCACAGTTGTTTTTTTAGTAAACATGTTTGTGTATGATGCCATAGTGCTTTAAAAGTAAAATGATTCATAACCAACAGGGTTGTGAGTTTTGATTTTAAAAAAAAAAGTCACAAATATTACGCCCAAAGTCACAAAGATTACACTCACATTTGTGTGGGAGTGTTTTATCGTTGGGAAGTGGGGTAGGATTGGATTGAGCAGGAGGAATCTGGATTGCAAGCCCTCAGTCCCTGTTATCGGGATTCTTTCTCCGTTTACCTCTTTGGCTTGAGGATCTCTGTGTCCTTTCTTGGTTTATTGTCAGATTTTGAAAAAGTTTCATCGACGCTAGCTCTCACGTAAGGCAGACACTGTCAGTCTGGCTGTTAAGTCATGTTACTTTTTTTCTTAGGAATATGTGGCAGATCCTGCAGATGTTTTTGGTTGGTGTATCATTGTAGACATAGTGATGTCCACCTCAGATGGTAGGTTCCTGACAGAGTTGTCTGTTGCACATCAACAGATGGACTCCGAAGCTCCAGAACCATTGTTGCCGGGGATGCCCTCGCCTGTTCACCTACGTGGCAGTTTTCTCAACAAGGACTTGTCGCCAAAGCCTGCCCCCAAGTCCGCTACTCCAAAGCGAATTGTGCCGTGTCTGAAAACAGGAGATCAGCATCAAATGCTCGCAAGAGACTGCCTTTGGATTCCATGCCAAAGAAGGTTGGTTGTCATCTACTTTGTCCACAGGATGATCTGGTTTGCTTGTTTCCCTGCTTTATGTCGGTTTTCATATCCTCAGTCATAGACATCATATAGAAGTGTTCTGTTTCTTGCTTTATGGTTACAGTTCTAAAAAAAAAAAAAGAAAGAAAGGGCAAAAGACTTACTTGTCTTAATGGTAGAAGCTCTAAACAAGTTGGGTAAGGGGAATGGGATTGGATGTGGGAAGCATTGGCTTTGTTGACTTTGAACAAAGAAGAGACCAGGAAACAAGATGAATGCAGTACATATTCTACAGAAAATTGCGATATGCAGCAGAATTCAAACCTTTGGCGATTTTTTCTCCGCAAACTTACCTGTCCAAACAAATGCCTTATTTCCACTTGGCATGGAACGCCACGTTATCAGGATCCTGCAAAAAATTAGACTTATGGGGACTATGCATTTCACCTCGAGACTAAGGAGACCATTCATAAAGGTCACTTGAAGCTCATATGCTGACTTGGCAAGGAAATTTTACAGAGACATTTTGGTGTGAAATAAAAGAAGAAAGAAAATATGTTGCAGGTAAACATGCTCCCACCATTGTTTTCAATATTCAGGAATTTATTTAGATTGATATATATTTAAAAAAAAAAGGATCTCTGCTGAGAGAGAGAAAAAATTCAGGCATACGTGCCTGTCCAAAGGACACCCTCCCACCTGCATGCTTATTCAGGAAAAGGGGCGAAAAGGGAGCTAGTTCTAACATAGCACAATAGTGTGAACTCGTTAAGAGCAATTGTTCTGGCTGGTTTATGGAATAGAAACAAAGTTAGCTCCCTGCTGTCCCAGTTATGGTTTTGGAGGGGATCCTGATGATGTAGCGATGTTCCATACCAAGTGGGAAAAGGGCAGTTGTTTGAACAGGTACGTGCATCATTAAATTTCTTGTAATTGTAAAATTCCTTTTTTCCCCCACCCTAGAATGATGATTCCTTTAAATCATATGGTTTGAAAAAAGTAATTAGAAGAAATGACATTGAAACAGTTTGAATATTGACAAGTGATATCCACCTAATGAAATTGTTTAAAACCAGTGTCATCATATTAATTCTCTCCACAATCAAGTGCTCGACCACCTGCACACCCCTATCCCCACCCCTGTCCCCTCTTCCCCCAAAAAGAAGAAAAAAATGATAATATGAGAAAAAAAAGAAGAGATCTAAAGTTGTCTTGACCTATGTGTTTGAAAATATTTTCCACATATATGAATTTTGTACTGTGATTGTAAACCATATTTTGAATTGCATTCATGTTGTCTAATCTTTGACAGAAGCGAAAGACACAGGGATAAACAGGATGATTGATGTTTTCTTTTTCAGGACTTTGTTGTCATCACACAGACGCCGAACAAGCGACGGGTTCTAACAGAACATCAGAAAGAAGTTTTGAAGAGAAACGGTGATTAACCCCCCCCTCTCTCTCTCTCTCTCTCTCTCTCTCTCTCTCTCTCTCTTATTTGCTTCATCTATACATGTTTTGTATTTGAATAGTGTTTGTCGCGAAAGCAGGGGTTTATTTTTTTGCTGTCACGTTCAGTAACAAAATCCAAAATGTCATATACTTCAGGTGATAGGCACACACTTTACTGGCAGGATTTCACTGTATTTTGTACATGTTTGGTGAAAATTACGATGGATTTCAAGAGACTGAGAAACGGTACATGAAAACAAAGTTCTAAAGTTCTTGATCCATTATTGCATCTGTGATGTGTTACCATTCTGTTGTCTCAGCGTATTTAAACAAAGTGTAACAATTCACATATGCAATATTGCGTATTGCATCTGCAATGTGTAACCATTCTGTTGTCTCGGCATACTTAACAAAAGTAACAATTCACATATGCAACATTGCATGTGGCTGTTAGGAGCTTTAACATGCTAATATACTGGAACAATGGTTGGGACAACAGACCCAGAAATTTCAAAGAAAAAATGGTGAGAGCATGAATTTATGCCAAGCTATTCTAATGAATGGGGTCTGAAAGTAATTTTTATTGAAAGAAACTGTTTCCACTGTAGTTACTGGAAGATAGGGGCAGGAATAGCTCAGTGGTAGTTTGGTGATCCTGGGGTTGCGAGTTCGAATCTCCACCGGCCCGTTTTGGCACAGGGGGAATTAACATTGGTTTAGACTCCATTTCCCATACAGTCCTTTGAATGGGACTGTAAACCGAGGTTTTTATGTGTGAATGCATGCATAACATCTTGCACACAGGTAAAAAATCCCATCACCAACTTCTGGAAGAGAAGGCCGGTCTGGCCATTGGTATGATTGACACATTACACATAGCATGCACCCTGCATGAGAAATGGAAAGATTGAAGGAAGTAAGGAAATCGAGTGAAAAATATTGACTGGATGACGTGGGAAACGACTGGACGAAGCGCCAACTGGCAGCTCTTCAGTTGGCACTACCCAGGTAGGCAGCCCGTTGTGTAAATTAGTGTGGAATTGTAAAGCGCTTAGAGCTTGGCCTCAAGCCGAGGATAAGCGCTATGTAAGTATTCATGATAATGATGATAATAATAAGATAGCAAGTATCCTTCTGCCCCATGCTCTGTGATGGTAGGTGAAAGCAAACCCCCTCCCCATGCTTTTTACAAAAATTTGGAAGATAACCCACCCCCACCCCCTCCTCCTCTTGCACTCGTTTAGAAGAAATGTACACAAAGTTTGTGGATAATACACCCATTTTAGTTGAAAAGCAAACGAGCTGTTTTAGAGTAAGCAGGTGTGGATGGGTGAAGGAAGGGGGACTAGAGGGAAGGCATGGAGGTCCCAGGGATGTTTTACAGGGATAACCATAGTTCAGACAGATCAGTTTCACCTGTGACCTGCAGACTGTCGCATTGCTTTTTTTTTTTTTTTTCCAGAGCCTTGCCAGCGATGTACAACAACCTGGAAGCATCCCAGGACATATCCCTGATGGCGCATTTCTCCTCGGATGCTACTCAGCAGGAGTAAGTCATTTACATTTGCTTCTTTTAAAAACCAAGTCAAGCTGATCAAGTTTTCATTCTTTCACGTACAGCATGAGTTCCACAGATAAAATGATTGATTGTGTCTATGCTGTTTGTTCTTGCTGTTCAAGTGATAGACCCTATCAAATTGAAGGATGCATATTATTGTTCACACAGTATATTTTGTGATGTGTATTTGCAGCAGCATGTTGGACAAGCCGACCATAGATGATGTGATTGTCGTCGTCAACTCCAGTCAGTCACAAAATGGGCTTGAGCAGGTAAGATGTTGCTGACTTTTGTGATTTCTGTACATTTTCTGGTAAGTGTGTCAGCTGCCAAGCTTCATTATACTGCTGAGAAAAAATAGTTTCATAATTGATACAGATATCACTTGAAAGAAAATATTTGGTCGTTATTGTTATATATCATAGTAGTTGAGCCTGAATGAGAGTTTTTCCCCAACCACTTGTTTCCTGGAGGTATGTGAGTGTTTGTTCTGGTGAAATTAGAAGTGAACGAAGGACTATTGAAGAGTGAATGGTAAAACAGCAGCTGATGCACTTCAGACACACAAACACCAAACGGTAACTTTGAAATAAGATGATATGCTTTGTGTGTATTTGAAGGTTAAAGGCAGAGCTGGCAGTTGTCTGGGAAAAACTGAAAATCTGGAACAAGCAAACAAAGCAAAATCTTCAACAAAAACACACACACACACACACACACACACACACACACACAGAGATCTAATGTATCTAATCTTGGAGTATCATTTTGGGGGGATGTTTCCTTGATTGTTCTATGTTCTCTGTGGTGTCATATCTGCTAGGCGATTTAGTGTCCTAAGCAGCATTCCTGTGAAGTTATGGACATGTATTTGTTTCGTTGTAGGAGCAAGAGTTGCCCTACTTGTTTGTTGTGAGAGAATTTTATGACAACCTGAAGCTGGCAAATGCAGTGAAAAGGTCCAGGTCAACGGTCTGATAAACTCTGAAGGCTCTTGTCATGAAGGCTTGGCTTAAAAACACACACACACACACACATGCACACACACACATGCACACACACACACACACACACACACAAAGAAAAACAACCACCACCTTAGATGGAAATGAATGGGGGTTATTGACGTCGGAAATAGGTCAGTACTTCAACACGTACACGAGAGAAACGGTCAAGCAAAGGCTTTTCTGTAGTTCACTGCACATTTTTGCTGGTTGTTTTTTTTATGTGAGCTTGATGGATGCAGTGACTGATTTTGAACACATCGCTCAAAACCCACAAAAAGGTGGATCCATCATTGGAACAGAAGTGTGGAATGGAAGGATGGATCTGTCCATAGAACAGAAGTGTGAACAGTTAGACTTGGCTATAAGATGATGGAATACTGACCTGCCAAAGAAATGCAGCAGAAACTTGTTTTCATGTTTTTAGTGTTAGCTTCCACAGGCTTTCATCATTAGTTTGAAACCTACGTGACATTTTTTTCTTTTGATTTCCTGCCAGTTTGTCTGTGGGTTTAAAAATACAATTTTAGGCTAGTCAGTGCAGGAATATACTCTCTGGTATGCTGTTGAACAAGTATGAGGGTAGACAGGTCTGCTATAATTCAGTGCGTCCAGCCTGACAAAATCATATTTCTGTTTTCAGGAACAAATGAATACTGAGCAACCATCATCAGATCATGTCAAAGCCCCCATGCTGAGACGAAGCTCAAGACGCTCAAGTGTCCGTTTCCAGGAGGCCAGAAGTTCAAAAGAGTTTCAAGACTTGGAGTTGGTTGTGAAGACGGCATCAGAGAAAAAGCTGGAAGACACTAGTGAGTCAGAAAATTTATCACAGGAGGGAAGAAAAGATGGTAAAGGCTCAGAGATGCCTTCAGAGGCTAGGTCGGAGAAAAAGACTGAAGTTGAAATGGAAAGCTCTTTACAAGATAAAAAACAAGATGACCCTGGCTCTGAGATGGCTCCAGCTACAATGTCGGACAATGGTCCAGAAGTGATACGTGTAGAAGACAGTATGTCACAGGACATGAATGACGATTCTGGGCATGAACACAGTTCTCTAAGCATCCCAACCCCTCAGCCTAATGTGATGGCAGACGGTGCAGAGAAACTTGTGGACACCTCGAGCAGCAAGGAAACCTTGCAGTCTCAGGTATCCCAGTCTTCTCAATCATCTGTTGAAAAGCGGCAAACAAGAAGTGCAGTGAAAAAGAATCCAGCTAAGGAGCGAAGTGCGTCTGCAGTTTCAGAGAAACCATCGTCCAGGCAGAGTAGGAGCATGAGTAGAATAACCTTGAAGCGAAGAATACGAAGTCAGGAAACGGAAAGGTCTCCTGAGGTGGTGGTCGTGGAAACCAGAGGTGAAACTAATCTGTACACCTTTTTCAAGAACTTGCTGAAAAGAGATTCACCAAGTGAACAGGTGAAAGAAGGGCAGTCCAGCTCGTCTCAGAAAAGAAGTGAAGGTGGAGATGAATTGTCAAGTAAAGCATCTTTACCATCAGAAAAGTCACAAAAAGAGAGTAGCATTTTGGCAGAAGAGAGTAGGTCACCTCAGGACCCAGTGATAGAAAAACTACTTCCTCAATATTACCTCAATTGGGGAAACGCCCACTAAGACTGTTTCTTCCAGAGCCATGTCCATAACAGGTGTGAAGAAAATGAGCACTAGAAGCCAACAGATGGCTAGAGAGCAGCCAGTGTTGCATTTGACAATGGACCATGGAGACAGTGAACATAGCATTTCATCTGTGTCTGCAAAGGAGGCAGCGGATTGGCCTGCCCATCGCTCCAAGTTTAAACTGCAGCCACCTGTTGTTTGTGAAGAAGTAGCATCTCAAGGCTTTCCTGCAGAGGTGGGAAAATTCTCATTCTGTTGCTGGGGAGTCGCAAAGACAGGGGAAAGTAAAAAAGAAGAAGGCAGGATCTGAGGGTCAGAAAGAAGGAAATGCCCTTTTGGAGAAACACAGTGAACTAGGGTTTTCAGGACTGTTGACACCAAAATGTTGATCAGGACTCAGAACGTGATATGTTAGCAGAAACATGTTCAGGAGAGGAAGGTGAGAATGTGCCTGCCTCGACAGAATCAAAAGAACAGGAAAAGGCCGACCCTCAAGCAGGGCCCACTTTGAGTCAGACACCATTAAAAACAGTTGAACATGAAAAGTACGACCCGTTACTGACGCCAACTCTTAGACTGACCCCGCTTCCACGTTGCTTTTCTCATGTCAATATTTCAGAAACATTTGATGATAGTCAGAAACAGCTTATAGATGAAATAATAGTGAAAACGTGTCTCAGCGTTCTCAGGAGAAGGACCTTTTGACAGAATCCCCTACCACTTTTGATCCAACAAAGGAGTCGACTCTCAGTGGACCCTCTGAACATACCAGGAAAAGAAAACAGCTATCCCCAAAGAAAATTGCTGACCCCAGTCGTCTGCGACGCACCCCAAGAAAGTTTTTCAGAAAAAGTCGGTTTGTGACTGTTGCAAGACGAAACCTGGGGAGCAAAAACAGGCACTCTACAAGCCCCACAAAGAAAGTACAAAAGAAGCCAGGAAGGGATCTTCCTCCATCACAGAACAACTCCCCATGTGAATGTCGGCAGAGTAGACGTCAAACTAGCCAGCGTTCTAGTGATGTTCAGGATTCAGATAATAACGGTATCAGAAATGAGAACTTGACAGACAGTATCAAAAAAGAGAGGGAAAAGTCTGAGTCCACAGGACCTAGGTGAGGTAACACCAGAGATAAAGACCAACTCCACGCCCACATAGACATAGTACCACAGAAAGAAAGAAGATGGCAGCCAAACAGAAATCGGCACTGAAGTCTCTTGGACTTGCTTTGGAAAATGTGTCCGATTCTGAGAGCAGTCAGTCTGCCTTGCAGTCAGCTTCCAAAGCCAAGAAATGGAAAAAAGATGTATTTTGGTAGTAAAAAAGAGCAAGAGAAGAATGTAGATGCAGAAACATTTTGTGCTGAGGGAACTGAAGTCGGTCCAACCTCAACATGCTTGAAGAGAAGCCACAGTAAATCTGCATTGAATGACAGCACACCTAAATCCAAAACGGCATCAGTGGCAAAAGGAGTACGAAGTCCACCCAAATTACGATTGCGGAGGAAGAAGATTGCACCCAATGACAAAGTCCAGAATAATGGCAAAGTTCTTGATGGACAAACCAAGGAAAAAACTGAGACAAGTTGTTCTGACCATGATAGTAGTTTTGAAAAAAAAGTTAGGTCGGAATCAGGAAGGGAACTTCGACTGGCTGTAAGATCCAAGACCAAGCAGAAGTCTGAAAAAGACGAAAAGAAAACGACGCAGAAGAAGAAAGGGCCCCTCTCTCTTGCTCAGGGGTTTGCCCACAGCACTTTGTCAGCTCAAAGTCTAGCGAGGCGGCGCAGAATTCAGACCAGGAGGTCCAGACAGAAGGCACACTTCAGTCCTGAACTGCAAGCCATGTTGAAAGGTGCATCCGAAGAAGCAGGGGAAGAGACAGTGATTGAACTCCATGAAAGTAATCAGAGAGCAGCAGTCATAAAACAAGTCTGAACAAACCACAAGGAAACATTGTGCAAGAGGGTGAGAATGAGAGCAACCCTGAAAAAGGTCAACCAGAGGATCATAACATGGAGGACAAATCTGATGAACATGTTGCACTGGATGTTGAAACCAAGGACAAGCCTTGCAGAAGTCAACCACCGAACAGTTCTGAAGAAATGCAGACTGTTGAGGGCCAAAATTTCCCTGAAAAAATTGTCCCAGAAAGAGATGTATTGGAATCTGAGGGTTTCCAGCCTGCCTGCTCACAACGCCAGGGAAATGTGTGCTTGCCGAGATGGATGTGCCAGATGATCACAGTGCAGTTGATGATGATGTTCATCAAACCGAGATGAGAACAGAGCCGTCAGTCAGATGATGGTGTCCATGCAGAAGCCAGCTCAAGACCCATGACCAGCATGACCCTTCCAGCCAAAATTCACATCACCCATTGTGGTGGTGGTGAATACATAGAAGGAGAAGGTTCTGAAGACATATTTAATGACAAGGATCAGGATACACCACCAGTGCCTTTACCTTTTTCACAACCACCTGACAGTGATGATAACATATCCATGAACGAAAACACAGATCCTAACACAACGGTTTCAACTCGGGGTGAGGAATGCTTAGATTCTGACTTTCCTCATAACCAGAGGGGATTAGAAATGGATCAGGATAGTTCAACATCATCAAAGGTGAATGATGGTGTTGAAATGACAGAGGAACCGAGCAGTCCAGGCAAAAGTCATGAAGATGCATGTGTAGATGAAGATCATGCAGAATTGGTGTGTGAAGGAACAGTCATTCAGGGAGAAACTTCTTGCACAACAATTGTTGATAAGACGAAGGAAAGCTGTTCTGAGGAGAGAGTAGTAAAAAATCTTTGAAACGATCGCTTTCCAAAACTGAGCTGTTCAGCTTGATTGATCAGTCAGATGTAACTGCAGAGGAGATCATCGAGTACCTGCAGGACAGAGAAAAGACCAAGAAATCATGTCTCACTTTGTCCAGTAAGCATACAGACGGAAACTTAGAATGTGGAGGTGGTGTGGTTGCGCAGGAAAACTCACAAGGACAAATACGGCAACGTTTGTCAAAGGAAGCTCTGTTGAAGGACTTCGGTCACAAAATATGAGAGATTGCATGACTGACAACAGGAACAGCGATGCAGTGAATTGTGGTGACGTTAACTGTTGCACCAGTGAAGACTCTATACATGGTGGGGATAATTCACGGAACAGAACTGCTTTGGTTATTGGGAGTACAACCTGTGCTGATACATCAAGAAATGTCTCAGTGTGTGCTGCTGGTCATTCAGCTGATGCCTCATCAGGGTCCACATCGGATGTGAGCGTAAATCAAAGCCTTTCTAAAAGCTCTCGCATCGCCATTCCACAAAAGTCAAAAGGCCCGGATAGTACTGGCAAGGAAAGAGACCAGTTGGTTGAACACAGTTCTGTTGAAGATGACCTACTGTTACTTGATGCGGGTCCACACAAAAGTGCATCCGCTGTGTCCATTGGTCCCAGCTGATTGTTCAGAACCCACTTTCAGCTCAGCCAGTGCAAGTGTTCTGCCTCGTTCTTCAGCAGGTATTGCTTCTAGTAGCAGTTCAGGAGTAGTGCCTGATGAACTTTCAGTGGCATCAAACCAACTTTCTGTTCAGGATATAAGTTCACCTCATCTTCTGTCAGTGGTTCATGCCATGTGTAGTGACCATTCTGAGACCACCACAAGCTCTTCACATAGAGCATCTCATGTTGCCAACAGCCTTATGCAGGATACGGAGATCACTGAGGCTGCTGCTTTTTCGGTTGAAGCCAGCTCAAGCTGCACATCACAACCTTCAGGCAGTTCACAACGCTCAAGCTCATGCTCTCCTGGTATCCTGAAGATGAAGAAGAGAAAACGGGATGGATCACTTGACTCGTGCACTCCACCATCCAAGAAAGTGAGTTTCATGACTGCACTCTCTGGAATGTTTTAGAATAGAAAATCTTAAAGTATATGTATAAGAAAATCTTAAAGTATGTGTTAGACTCAGTTGCCAGCAACTCTAACTATATATATGTAAGTGAGCTAGTGATGCATGTGGATTGAAAATAAAAACCAGCCACGATTGCGACATGGTTAGCATCACAGATTCCTGGCTGGGGGAAGTTTGAGCTTAATTCCCACCAGACTTATTGATCCGTAGAATTTTTTTTGCCCCAACAGGCTTCCCCCAGATTTGAGTCTTCTATGGGCTCAAGTGGCTTTGTTGACACTGGGATATATTATCAAAGTAAGCATCGAATACAGGCATGTCATGCAGTCTCAGACCCAAGTTGAAATCTGTAGTCGTTTTCATCATCCTCATAATCATTGATCAGCGAGATCTAGTCGCAAGTGAGGCAACTGCAGGTGGAAATCAAACAATTTTTAATTGTAATTAATAGCACACCGAAAAAAAAAAAAAAAAAAAAAGAAAGAAAGAAAGAAAAAGAAAAAAACGTAGTAGTCAAACGAATCACAAGACAATACATACATGTTTCGACCTCTTAGGTCTTCTTCAGGCAAGATACAAAACGCTCAGGACAACGAAAATGAATAAGCAGTCCTTATCTTCATCCAATTCGCCGCAAGATGGGTTGAATCAACACCCATCTTGCGCTGAATTGGATGAAGATAAGTGATTGCTTTCATTTCTGTTGTCCTGAGTGTGTTCGTACCTTGCCTGCAGAAGACCTAAGAGGTCAAAATGCATTGTGTTTTGTCTTGTGATTCGTTTGTCTACAGGGGTCTTTTGGTGGGATTTTTTTTTTTTTTTTTTTTTGGTGGTGCGCTATTATTTACATTTAAAATATTGATCCGCAGCAAAAAAAAAAAAAAAAAATCAAGAACCAACCCCACCATTCTGTAGCCCTTCATGCCCTACCCTCATGGTAAACTTTTTCAATATTCTTTCCATGCTCATGCCCTGGTGAGGTTCTGTCAGGGTCACCAGTGTGGGCAAATTCATGGGGACCATCATGGAACACACAGACTATAGGAACATCCTCCTCAGGGGGAAACTTGCTCTCGCCGGCAAAAAATGTAATAAGTAATAATTGTCAGTAGGGGGCTTAGTAGTGGTGTCTCGCATGTGCTTGATGAGAGCAGGTGCGACTGAACACCAACAAAATGACTGTAGTAGTGCAGCGTCTCATCCAGTGGGTTTGCCTGTTGACATTGCCTGCTCTGTGTGGGATTGCTTTGGCAGTACAGGTCAGGCTGTGGACGGACATAGGGCCAGAGTGAGTGGTGTGAGTGCAGTACAGTACTACTGAGTTGGCGTAGAAGATGAAAAAAGAAGGATGAAGGAAGTGGTTAACAAGTCTGATTTTGATAAATGAAAGCTGTAAATGGCTTCTGATACTTTCCACCAGACTTGACCACACCATCTTTCCTTTCTTTGATCAGTAATTGTCTTTTGGTTACATCTTGATGAAATGTTTAATGATATTTTAGCTGTAAGTAGCTGTTGGCATCATACTGGGGGAAACTACTCGGTCATTTTTCTTTTGTCTTAGATTGAGGTCTTTTTAGTATTTATGTATATATGTATACACCGATGACTATGAGATCTTTTTAGTATTTATGTATATATATGTACAGACTGATGACTAAGATCTTTTTATGTATATGTGTATATGCTGATGACTGTAAACAAATATTTTGACAGATATGCATGAGGGGAAAAAACAGTGAGCAAAGTGAGATATTGAAAGGATTTTTTAGGTATTACTTTTCCGATGCCATATTAACATTGTCGATAGTGTATTTATGTTGCATGTTTCAGCTTAAACGTGTGTCTTTTGCCAATCCTGTGGAAGTTGGAGCGACGCCAACCTGTGAGGAGTGTGCAGGTGTTCCGTCATGTGACAAGTGTAGAGCAGCTGAACCAGAAAGAATTAAAGGAAATTTTTCAGAAGTCTACATGCGTTCTAAGGAGAGAGTAAGTCAGAGGGACATATTGGTGTTACTAACACTGTGAAGAGGCTAGTCAAAATGGGGAATTCAAAATTGTCAGCTTTCACTTGACATTCCTGGAAAATGTGACTGATTTGCAGAACTACTAGTAATGTATATTTACAGAAGCAACCATGAAGGCAAATGCGAAAATAACTTCTCGTGTGCTACCTGAAATGTGAAAAAGAAAGAAAACGCCCCCAGAACTTGCTACTGGGATGTATGATAAAATGTTCATCATGCGGTGTGCAAGCCTATGATGTGTTTGATGCACAGTGCGCCTGCATGCTTTGGAAATGCCACAGGACTTGCCAAAGGCTCTCTCTCTGTCTGATGTCACTCTGAACCTGGCCACACTGATCAGAATCGCAAAAGTTTGTTTTGTTATCTTTTTATTTCTCAAGCATTGTTGAAGATAAGAACGGAGGCACAAGCCTTGTTGAAAATAAGAACAGAGGCACAAGCATTGTTGAAGATACGAACAAAGGCAGTTTTAAGTTTATGGTGGATTGTAGCATCACCATGATGGATGGGGAACATTACTATATAAATCAATTCCATGATTGGGTCTCATCTCTCTTTTGTCAGTCTCTCATTTTGTTGACTCCTGCTAGCCTGCAATCTACCTCTGAGCTGTCCTTCATGTTTGTACAAAACTTCACTGTAATTAGATATTCAACACTTAGGACCATAATATGACAACTGCCAAAAAGCAAAAAATCCAATTCCATTACTAACTGAACACCCCCTCCTCCCCCCCCCCCCCCCCCCCCCCCCCCCCCCCCCCAGCTGGCCTAGTTCTATTCAGAAATCTCTCTCTCTCTCTCTCTCTCTCTTTCTTTTTTTAAAAATAATTCAGAATTTCAAACTATGATATGACAACTGCAAATACTAAAATGCAGGCAAATTTTAGTTTCTTATGAGAAGTAAGTGTCATTAGTTTGAGCAGCACATGCACACACCAAAAATTCTGAAGGGAATGCTCCGAGTTTGAGATACATGCACAGACACCCCATGAAGATAAGAGAGAAATCATGGTGTTTGAAATTAGCAGTAACATGTTTGTGCAGATGCCCAGGTCATCCGATGAAGCAGTGTTAACATGCAGATTTTGTTTCCCTGTTATTGGTTAGATGTTTTTTGTACGTTTGGAAAGCCCCTGTGAAGTACGTTTGTGCCATGGTCAGGGTGGGTGCATTTTTGCAGTGTACTACTCAATTTACTGTTGTCATAAGCCTGTCTTCTCTTCTGTGTGAAATCTTGAAAATGATCGAATCAATAGGCAGAGAATCTGTTACAGAGTACAATGCTTTATTCTTTTCTACAAATATCATTGTGGGTTTCTCTTCAATCATAAAATGGTATCTGAAAGTGCACACATACAAAACATATTATTTATTGCAGCAAAAGCAGAAAAGAGCAAAGGCAGCCAAACGGAAAAAGAGCCAGGAAAGTACTTGGACCCCGAAAGATCCACCCAAACCTAAGACCACTAGAGCTGAAGACTTGGAGAACTTTGGCCTGCCAAAGGAGCTTCGGCGCTATGGCCCCAGGGATTCAGCAGACAGTCAGTCGCCCCCAACAGTTATCACAGTACGCAGGAGTCACAGCTGGACTCGGTCAACCCTATTTTCCCTGATCTGATCTGACGAAATGCACAGACTCTTTGGATAACATTCTGCCCATCATCACCATATCATTGTTGTAAGTACAAGGTTTAAACTTCTGGTTTTAAAAAAGAAAAAAAAAAAAAAGAGAAAGAAAAAAGGGGGGAAAGGAGGGGGGGTGCTATCAAAACTTGAATTATGTGAAATCTTTTCTTTTATTCATACCTGTCCTCCAGGTAAAAGCTTTTCCAGTTTGGTTTTAACAACACACCACAGCTAGTCAGTTTGTGCCTTTTAAAATTTTGAAATAGATTGAAGACAAATCCATTGATTGACATTGCCAGACTTAACGCCTTTGACTTTTCACTTTTGAAATAGAACTTGTCTTTGGTTTCCTTTCTTCCAAATTCAGTGGATGTTGTGTCCCGAGTCCAAGTCTGTAAAGAAGTCCAGTTCTTGATACAGTTTGTTTTATATAAATGAGATTTTACATGAATGAGATTGGTGCCAGACAAATTGATTTAAAAAAAGAAAAATGAAAGAACCTTATGATTTCAGTGTGAGAGGGCTGCAAAACATGCTGTATGGAAGAGGCATAAAAACTGTGGGCCACTTGGCCTCTCTGACTGAGAAGGAAGTGGAACAAATGCCATTTACTGCACCTAAGACCAAGACTCTGAGGAACGCCTTGAAGAATCATCACTCAAAAATGATGGGTCAGCAGCCCACCTGTGACACGACATTGCAGGAATCACATGGTAAGACAGCTTGACAGCAAAGTGTAAAGTTAAGCCTTGGTGTAGATTTGTTGTGCAGTAATAATGTGTTTTTTGGCACTGCCTCCATGTGTGTATGCTGCCACATGTATCCTTTCTCATATTACAGTGATCCTCTGAGATGGTTAACTCTTGTCGTGCCCTTACTATCCGTCTGATTACAGTGATCCTCTGAGATGGTTACTCTTGTCGTGCCTTACTATCCGTCTGATTACAGTGATCCTCTGAGATGGTTAACTCTTGTCGTGCCTTACTATCCGTCTGATTACAGTGATCCTCTGAGATGGTTAACTCTTGTCGTGCCTAACTATCCACCTATCCTTATTTCTTCCCCTTGTACTCAGGTTCCAACACCTTGCATCCCTTTCATTGCTGTTGAGATACATGGAGAAATGCCCGTCATTTGTGTGGCATGCATGCGTCATGTTTGATGCATTGTGTGCAAAATAGCAAAATGACACTTGGAAAAGTGTTATGTTTGATGTCATGAATCCACATGACGTTAGAAATAACCTTTTTTTTCTCCTTTTTTCTTTTGAATAGATTTAAAAGTTATTTGCAAGTGCCTTATTGAAAATCAGAACAGCGACAATTTTTCAATTTGTTGGTGGATTGTTGAACTGTAACAAGAGCTGCAGACGACCACAAAGTGAATTTCCTGGTTGAACTACTCTCTCCCTCTCCCTCTCTCTCTCTCTCTCTCTCTCTCTCTCTCAAACTACTCTCTCTCTCTCTCTCTCTCTCTCTCTCTCTCACTCACACACACACACGCACACACACATACACGCTAGCAATAGCTTTGTTCCACAGCTGATCTAGGTGTGTGTATGGCTGGGGATAGAAGTGTTGTGTATGAAGACAGCACTTGAAGTTAAATCATTAAATGACAGCAGCAGAAATGCAAGAAAGCGGCCTCTGCCTGTTGGTCACTAGTGAGCACCTCAAGTCCACAGCTCTTAAAATTTATTACACAGGGAGGTCCATCCATTAAAAGAAAAGCTTTTCCGACTTGAAATTAAGAAAAGAGTTTTTGTTTGTTTGTTTTGTTTGTTTTTTTTTTTTTTTGTTTTTTTTTTTTTTAATGAATACCCTGTTTTTTTTGTTTTTTTTTTTTAGAATGAATACCCACATTTTCAGGGCCAGCAGTGTCGGATTTATTTCTGTGACAGTGAATGGTTAAAAAGATGATCCCAACTAGCCTTGTATGCTGTTCCTTGATGCTTGCTTTTGATGTTGACCTTTCTGGCGTACTTTTGCTTCTGCCTTTGTTGATTGCTTCAGCTGTTACTACTTTCTGCGTTTGTCGTCCTGTACTGTCGCTCGCTCATCGTTCTTTGAGTGGAACTTGTAGCCTTTTCTGCTTGTTTGCTTTGGGATTAAGGGGTGGGTTTCAGGAGCAGGGGTTTGATTTTGAACCTTTGTGCTTCTGAGCTCCGCCAAAGCTTGCAAAGAGCAGAGCATCAGTCAAAAGCACAGTCGTGGATGATTCTCCTTCCCAAGGATCCTATACTTGGTCATAAGTTGTTACTCAGTATTGTATTCCATAAAGTGCATTTGGTACTGATGATGTCACCATCATGACATAGATTCCAGTGACCTCAAGCACCCTCATCCCACAGATACAGCATTAGTGTTTGATTGAAACAAACATGGACTTTGAAAATTTCGCTCGGGGGGGGGGGGGGGTTGGGAATTGACAGTACCTAATTTAGCTGGACTAGAGCATTCTGGAAAATCTTTATTCACACAAAGCAGGAATGAACAGGTGTTTTGTTTTGTTGTTGTTGTTTTTTTTAAAGTAATCTTCACACCAAATGTAGGATATTGCATTCCATAAACAGTCTCTGGTAAGATCACACACACAATTATTTAGGAGATTCTTGACATTCTGTATTGAAGTGCCTATCCTTCACAATGGCCAGTGAGCCATTTTCATTCCTTCAAACTCTTCAACCACCAGTTACTATTATTGTTGCTTTTTTTTAGAATTTATATATGTATTTATATGTAATGTTTAATTATTGTTGTTGTTTTTATTTTTAAGGTTTATTCTGTTGATGACCAGACTTTCCAAATTCCCCATCCACCATCCACCTCCCTTTTCTTTTGTTTTAAATCTATTTTAATAGTACTACACATAATCTGGATTTTAGTTTATTTTGAATTTTTTCCAATGTTTTGAACTGATTAGTTTTTTTTCTACTCCTTGTACTGCACCGTCCTCTTTTGATTGCAAACTGTAACCTCTGAGACTGTTGGTGACAATCTGTAGGAGTGGTTTTCCGACAACGTCTTTTTACAAGAAATCTCCGAAAGAAAGGAAGCATGAAGAATCTGACAACCGACAGGTGAAAAAAGGTCAGTAATGATTAGAGTATGTTTAAAAAGGAAGTGCTAGACTTCAGAAGGAAAACAAAAGGTGAAAGAAAAACATCATCATTGCATATCACTGGACATCTGTAATTTCATGTTTTAGCCGAAGCTTTGGACTGCTGTTCTCTGCAAGTTTCTCTGAAAGTGTGTTTTGCAGTTTGTGGTGGTGATGAATTGTTACTTTTTGCCTGCTGTTCGGTGTTCAGTTATGTGTGAAGATGTCGTCATCCAAATGCTTGCTCTTATTATATTGATGCATTCATATCTTTCTCTTTTTATGCGTGTTGTGCTTTATCTGATTTAAGATTTAACAGAAGAAAGATTTTTAACGAAGATTCTGGTGCGTTTCAAGAAGATGTAATTTAAAGAGATGTGTGAAGTAAGTTTGTTTTTTTTTTTTTTTTTTTTTTTTTTTTTAATAAATCACTTGTGAGTTGATTTTAACGTGGTGACATCTCTGATGTGGCCCTTTGCGGTCGGCTGGGCTATAAGCAACATTACCTTGCCTTACCTTATGTGTGTTGTGCAGTTAAGTATAAGATAGTTTTTTTCCTGTTTTTAAATGCTTTCAAATGTATCGCCTTCAAGTGGAATTCTACTCGCTCCCATCATTTGGATCAGGTTATATGTTGTGTAGAAGTAGGTCAGGTGTTTTATGTATTTGACATCAGCTGTTTATGTTTTTGTTGTAACAGTGCCCATATTGACCGCTCTGTAACCAAGTTTACATAACAGCTGTACCAGAGCTGAAACTGCTCTTAACCTAAATGAGCTGAGAGAGTATGTGCCTGTGTGCGCACACACTGCCCTTCTTGATAGTTCTGAATCAAGTTTAAGTAACAACAGTATCGAGGCTGAAACCACTCATTAACAGAATCAGATATTTACATGAAAAGATTGATTACAGCATGTGCCACGTGTACTTTTATAATCTGTGGAGAAAGTATTATCCTTTTCCTTTTTTTTTTTCACCACAACTGCTTACAAGAAAAGATTGCTTAGTGAAAGCATGTCTAAAACATCAGAAGCTAATTAAATTCGACTCAGTCCAGTGCATTCTAATTGAGTTGTATGCTCAGAATTTCATTTATCATGGGCTTCCAGACTTGCTCAAAGAAATTAAACCTACCAGCCTCCTATCCCTACCCCCATCTCATCCCCTTAACCACCCCCCACCATTTCTTTCTCTCAAATTCAGTACAGTGTCCAAGGTCTGGCCCAAAAATTAACAAAACATGCAGTGAAAACAGGAAGACATGGTGTTAATGCAATAAGTAACATGGTTGTTAAACTGAAGTGTCATGTGACTGAACTGTCTCAAATGGCGCATGTTAACATGAGACAGGTTCCACAATTGACAGCTCTTGCATGCCCAAGTTTCAGTGTTGTAATGTTTTTTCCCCCAGAAGAATGTATAAGTGTGTTGTGACTGTTACATGTAAAGCAGTGGAAAAGACAACGGAGAGCAAGAAGGATCAGAATCGGCGGTCTGAGCAAACCTTCTCGATACAGGTAATTTACAACACACACACACACGTTTGTCTTTTGTCATGCCAAGGAATTCAGTCAGCCTCCTTTTCACGCCACACGTTAATTTTGTTAATTTCTTGAGATTGCCTTTCTGTTTTTTCATGTCATCCACTTACTTTTCTGTTTGTGTGGCCTGCTGCTTCTGTCCTCTCTCTTCTATCACCACGCAAATGCAGAACACAGACTGTCAGGTAGAAGCATTCAACACATGCACCTTATTCCAGCTTACAGAATTTGAATGTTTAGTGGCTTTGTGTTGTGTTCTAACCACACAAACAGATGGGAGCTAACCTTCAGTTCAGTTCCCCTTGCCTGCCTTTCTCCTACTGTCTTTCATTACATGTTTTAATCGTGTTCACTCAGTCATCATGCCTTGTCAACCAAGAAGGATGCTAGACAAAAAAATGGTGATGACTCACCTGTTGAGTTCCAGTCCTACCTCGCCTTATACTTCTCCCAAATAAGAGCCAGATCGGGGAAAAAAAGACACTGTGAGCAACTTGCCATGTTGATTTGACATAAGGGAGAGTTACAGGGGTGGCCAGTGCAACCCAACCACCAGTGACCGTTAAAAACACATTCATGCTGAGTGGATAGCATAGCCATTGATTTCTATGAATTATTGTTTGCCCTGTCCATAAGGAAAAAAATCCCACTCAGTCATCTTCCCTTGGATGCTCTCTTTTGGTTCCTGTTTGGCAACAGAGGAGCCTGGGGAAAGATGCTTGAAACTGGAAACATTTAAATTGTTAGAAAATGATGAAGAACAGTTGCAAATTCTTGCGTTCACTAAGTATGTTGGTCACTTCCTGGATGTGCATCCACAACATTCACCATTTCAAACATATCAGTTAACAGATCCTTTTCCCCTTTCATCCTTAATTCCTGTCCTTTCCACTTCCCTTCTTCCTTGTCCATTTTAAAAACTGATGAAACTGTTGTTTTAGGTCTGTTTTGAATATTATGTCACTTCTGAATGTCCTGTCTGGTGGTGTAATACTCTGCCATGTCCTCAAGAAGTTCATGAGGGAGAAATCTTTGGCTGTGCAGTGGTTGGTTCACTTGGCCGTTGACTTTGGATAACTGGCTCATTCTGGCCATGATCCTTTGCAGGAATGGTTTGTTCAGTGTAATGATGGTCCTCTGCTGTGTGCATAAGTTTGTGTGCATATGACTTTCTCATCCACATAGTATGGGATTTTTTTATTTTCATAATTTTTTATTTTTAATGGCTTGCTCATGTAGAAATGCAGAAGCTTTTATTTCATTTTGTTACCTGTATATGAACAAAAAGGATGAAGTTAGTTGTTTGTGTGTGTTTCAGAAGAGAACAGAAAAGAAGGATATCATTCTGCAAGTGATTCTTCCTTTGACCAGTCTTGTTCAGTGTCATCATGATGCACAAGAGCCAGAGAGGATGATGACTGCAGAAGACTGCATCCGTTAACACACAGCCTGGGAGGAAGCAGTGGATAGCTTAGAATGAACACTTGCTGTCATTTCAGCCAGATTTTTGTCATCGTCATGCTTTCAGTCTGCCCCCATGCCCAATCATTAGTAAAGGTGTGTTACTTGACTGAACTACAGCTGAGCAAACAAAGCAGGTTGCTTGTGTTGCCTGTTTTCATTTCTATGACGCAGAACAGATTCACTTTAGAAAATTATGAATTAGGCCTTGGGAGATTGCTCAATTCTGATTTTATCACAGTTCAGCATTAGAGGTATAAGAAGGAAAAAAAAATTGCAGTAACATCAGACCTGGTGCCGCTCACAAGTGGACTGCTGAAGATGGGGGGCAGTCATCAGTTTTGAATGAAATTTCTTGTGTGGCTCCACAGTTTGAAGGCTTGGAAGGTCTTTTTCTGTTTGCTTGGCAATTAACATTTATACATAGATGAATATCTGTGCAATTTTTAGCTTTAGTGACTTTTAATGTAGTGTGATTTGTAAGCCTTTTTTTTTTTCTCTTAAATACTGATATACATAGTTTTGGATTTATTGTTTAGCATAACCACTGAAATGTTTGCACTTGACAACTTTGCTGTGGATGGTGTTATAGACTGTTACTGGAAGAAAAGTCATTGGAACTCATTCAAAATAAAAAGTGACAGTATTACAGTTGAGCTGTCATGTTTTTTGCTGTCAGGTTGGATGAGCAGTTCTATGAGTGAACCTTTTTCCTGGGTAAATTCGTCCATAGGAAAGTGACATTTCTTTCTGTTGAATGTTTGATATCTTTGAGTAGGGAGACTGAGGATTCAAGAAAAGAAGTATTAAGGTAAAATGCTCAAACTTTTTAAGCTGTAGAATTTAGATGCTGTTTCAAAAGTAATCTCTAACAGTGTTAATATATTTAGTGAAGAAAAATAGCTTGTTCTTTACAAGAGAGCCAATTTGAAGTCTTTGGAGAGTGCTGAAAAGAAAAGAAGGCAGAACAGAGGAAAAGTTGTGGTTATGGCAACGTGTTCAAAAGAAATTTAGTTGTTATGGAAACTTTTTGTGATCGCCAACACTTGGATGCTTTTCAGACACATACAGTTTGTATAAATCTATATAGAGTGTGAGCAGTAGTTTACACTGCCTAATGGTAAAAGACCCCATTTTTCATTCAAAAAAAGAATTTTTAGAAGAAACAGTATTGGTTTTGGCAGACGGTACCGACAAACAGTATTAGTTCTGCCAGATGATACAGACAGATTACTCTGTGTTTTGTCCTGTAATCTGTGTGTATCATCTGGTGGAACTAATACCGTTTCTTTTTCAGATTTGCTTTAATTTCCGCCCTCAGTCACCTCGTTTTTGAAACTCAAAAAATAGAAAACTTAAATTGCCAGAGCTTGCATGAAGATCAATCCGTTCTGGTTTTGATGCCTTGTACAGATCAGATGGTGAGCAGTTTGTTTCCTAAAGTGCTTGCAGTTTTGGGGGTTGCTTACTTTTCATTTTTAGTCATTTTACCATCAGGGAAAAAAAAAAAAGGAAAACAAACGGGGTTGGCAGGGAGAAAAGCAGGATCAAATAGTACCACATCTACATTTTTTTTTCTTTAAGACTAAATGACATATAAAGGTGAAAGGATAGATTAATTGAGGGAAGTCGTTTTCCTATGGGTGTGGCTTAGCAATGATGTGACTTGGTTAGCTTACTAAAATCTTGCAGTCATATCATTTTGGGATACAAAGAGCACAAATTCAAATTGTCACTTGAACCCATTGAGGAATTTAAAGACATCATTTTAGCCTACCACTTCTGATCATAGGGTAACCTTGAATGAAGAAACAGCAGATCAGTGTCATCCACTCCAGTGGAATCTGGAGACTTGTGTGCTGTATGTAATGAACACACTAGTGGTGGCTGGCATTTTATGCTTCTAACCTTGGTTCACACCTGCAGGTTTGGCTCTTATGGGGGATGTTTTTATTTTGGGGGGGGGGGGGGGGGGGGGGGGGGGGGCTGTAGCATAACCAAAAAAAAAAAAAAATTGCATTTTTCACAAACTATTTCAAGTAATGCAAATATTCACAGAGTTATCACTTTTGGATGAATTTGGATTTCAGAGAAATGTAAGAAGGAGGGGGAGCGGGAGTATATTTGTGGTTCACTTAAAAAAAAAAAAGGGGGGGGGGGGGTGGGGGGGGGGGGGGGGGGGGGGGGGGGGGTTAACAAGCTGACACTGACATCAGAAGATCTTGTCCATGCAGTTAGAGGCAAATGTCAGTTTTGTCCATTCAGTTGGAGGCAAGTGATATAGGCTGTGGTGTTGTGCACCAGCACAAATAGACGTGAGGAGATCATCAAAAAAAAACTTAAATGAACAAGTGTCATGGTTGTGGTTCGACTGAAAAGTGGATGATTTACCACTCTGCTCAGCTTTGTGTCAGAATGGACCTTTGTGAATGCAAGTTAACAAAAGAAGGAAACATATGGGAGAGCATGCTTCCCTGACCACTTTAGAATTTCAGGGATTCTCACTTCACTTCGGCAGGACTCCTAATATTTGACAATTATGAATGGTAAATTATTGCTATTGTTTGGGGTGGGGGTGGGGGGTGATAAAGGATGGTATAAAGATCTTTGAATGATATAGTGCCGACAGTTTGTCTTAATAGGACTTAAGTCATTGGGAGGATCTTTGCATCTTGTATTGTTTTGGCAATATCCACTTTTTTTCCCCCTGTAAGAAGACGATGCAAAAAGCTTTCTGAATTGTTTAGTTTCTGTCTTGTCAGTAGATGATTTAACAGGAAAAAAGATGACAATTGTCGTCTGTATTTTAGTGTAATCCTGTAGTCAGTCAGATTTTTAAAGTAAATTTTATAAGTTATTTTCTTACTTCTTCATCGTAATGGTCTGTTAGCATTCAGAGTGGACTGAACCATTTCCATGTTTCTTCAGACATGAAGGTTAAGTATGTTTTTTGTTGGGAACCTTCTCTACATCCTTGTCCTCTGTGCATGTATTGTTTTGCTCCTTCATTATTTGGTGGTGATGGGTTATTTTTTGGTTTAGTTTTTTTCATAAGGGAACAACTTTAGAAATCAGCCAGGTGGTGGTGGTGTGATTTTGTTTTGTTTGTGTGTTTTTTTCAGTGCTTTTAAGCAGGCTTGGGTTGTGGCAGTGTACTCAGAACAGAGTAACATAATGCCAAACTGCTACACAGTTTTTAAATTTTGTATTGTGTGTGGACATAATGCTTTATTTTGTGTGTATTTTGTTAACAACACCTTTCATGGATCCAGAAGCTAGTCATTCATTTGGCCGCTGCAATTGGGGGCTGCAATAGCTCAGTGGTAGAGCGCCAGACTTGTAATCTTGGTGGTCCTGGGATTGCAAATCTCTGCCAGACCGTTTCAGTACAGGGGGAGAAGAAAAAAAGAAAAAAAAAAAAAAAAAAAAGTTAGCCGCGCCCAACGAGACCAGCCCTTTTAGTTCGTTTCAGGTCATTCGCTTCAGGTCCTCATCCTGCCAAAAGTAGCATTGAGTAGGACTACTTCCTCGCATGCGCTTTCGAGACGTTCGCCACTGCTTTCCGCTCTGGGTCGACATGATCGAATTTGAACAAGAGCAAAGAAAAAGAAGGAAGAAATTAAAATGCCAAAGCGAACAGACGTAGTTCCGCAAAATTCTTTGACAGAGGATATTGATGCTGGTGTGGCAAACAAATGGTGATGGGATTGGCTGAACAGGAGCCACGAAAATGAAACGTTTTCGTCATGCTTGGAAAAGCTGAGTTAAATATATGCCAGTTACTTAAAGCAATTTAGATATGTACTAATTTTTGCTGTATGATTACGTAGTTTAAAACCTCCTTTGGGTTGAAGGAATGACTGATAAAAATGATTCTAGGAGAGCTTATTTTATGGCGGAAATTGCTTAGTTTAAATCCTCCTTTGGGTTGAAGGCATGACTGATAAAATGATTCTAGGAGATGTTGTTTTATGGCGGAAATTGCTTAGTATGAAGAACTGAAACTAGTTCAGGAGAGGCTTTTTTACAGGCTAGAATTGCTGAAAAACCTTCAGCTTCAGGGGCCATTGCCCCCTGACCCCCACACAAGGGGCTCTGCCCCCCTTGCCCCGCCACAGGGCATTACCCCCTGGGATCCCCCCAAAATTTCAGGGAAAAATGATTTTACTCCAGTACCATGCCTGGTTTGACATTAGTTCTGACTCGTACAGTCCTCCAAATGAGACTATAAATCGAGGTTCCGTGTGTGAACGCATGCACAACATCTTGCATACATGTAAAACCCCATCACCAACTTTTGGAAGAGAAGGTCAGTTTGGCCGTTGGTATGGATGGCATGTTTCACATAGCATACACCCTGCGTGAGAAATGAAAACAATGAAGGAAGTAAGGAAATTAACGATTTTGACTAGATGACACGGGAAACGACTGAATGAAACGCCAACTGGCAGCTGTTCAGTCAGTACTACCCAGGTAGGCAGCCTGTTGTGTGGAATGTAAAGGTGCTGTATAAGTATTTCTAATGATGTTCATAAATTACTTAACGTGTTGAGTGCATACTAGCCATCAGGTGACAGTGCACTTGAGTGCTTCCCCAGTGCATTTTTTTATTATGCCATCCACTGACCGCTCGCAATTTTGCTGATTTTTTGTTCATCAGCATTCGATTCAGTAGGCACAAAGAGATGTACAACAGTGAACTTGATGTGCCTGCTTTGTAAAAAATACTATGTAATTGAGAATACGTTGGGCAGAAGACGCCTTTATTCTTGATAGTGATATGATAACTGGACCATGTGGGAAAGGGTTTTCCTCATTTGCCTCGAAGAGCCTCTGCTTGGCCAGGGGAGGGGTGGTTGGGAGAGGGAGGGAGAGAACGCTTCAGAGGAGGGCATTCGTGGGCCCAAGGCAGACAGAATCCCCTCCTCCAAGACCGCTACTATCCATGGATTGAGGTCCATACGTCTCCACTGGTGGGCATGCCAGGATAAGCTGCCTGTCAGCAGGGCTGGGGTAGAGGGGAGGGGGCGAGGGGGAAGGATAGAGAGGTAGCGGTCTGAGTTCTCCCTGATCCAGCTCCCCCGTAGGTGAGTCCTCCAGGGCCGTCCCTGAAGGCCGAAACAAAAATTCTGTTGGGGAAGTTTCGTCTTCAGCCGAGAGGGGGGTTTAAAGCGCTTGGCAGGCCGTGCGGTGCAGGATGGGGCCTGCTTGGGATAGGGTTGGGGTCTGGCAAGGTGAGTGGAGGAACAATGGGAAGGCGAGGCTGACGAGGGGGGTGGCCCTGACCGTATATGAGGCTGCTTGTTTACGCTCTTCAGCTGAATAAGCGATAAAGGCAGCCGAATAGTCGTCGTGAAGAGCGACTGCTGCTGACCCTGAATGCACTACAAGGCCGCCTTACGCTCCAAGGAGAGATTAGCCTGTGACAGTATGGCATCTGTGCAGGCCAATAAGCAGTTGTAGTGGCTCCTGGCTGCACTGTCCACTGCAGCCGAAAGTGATGCGAGATCCTGTTGACCAGGAGTCGCATCATGGGGTCACTGAACAACCGTGCGTCTCAGATCCCTGAACGTCTGAGGACACAGAGACCAAGTCGTCGTCCTCCAGCCAGATCTCCTCCACCCGCTGCTTGAGCATGTCGAAAAAGACATGGCCAGCAGTAGTGTGTTGGAACCTGGATCTGGCTATGCGGTCCCACTCCACCAGGTTCTTGATAGAGATTGTGGTGGAATTGGGAGGGGCCAGATGGGGGACCAATCGGCAGTCGGCCAGGGAAAGGTGGTCCTTGGAGAACAAGTAGGAGGTGTGGGCCTTCCAGGGGTCTCTGAGGAACGTGCCTACACAGGGGCCGCATCCAGGGCCGAGAGGGATTTATTCCCTGGAGGAGGGACGACCTGCGCACCTCTAGATAGAGTTGCTGGACACTCCCAAATGGACGACAGAATCTGAGGGGTGATGAGTCTGGGGCAAGCCCACTTGGCCAGAGTGTATTTGGACACCGAAAAGAACTTGTCCGAGGGTGGGGCCTCCCTCAGAGACAAGATGTGGGCACCACTGCTCAATGGCAGACAAGTCACATGATGAGGAGAAGGAGTCCTCTACCTCATCCTCAGTATCAGGAGCATCGGGTTTCTGTAGAGGTTGCGACGAACCATCTAGGGAAGGCAAGGGCAGGGCTGCGCGAGGGTCCCGCTCTAGCTTGGAAGTAGGAGGACGCGAGGGCGGGTCCCTGGTGGCTCCATGATCAGCGGCTGGACTAAGGGAGGAAAGTCCATCCTGCCAATCGGACAGCGCCTGAGAGGGAGGAGGACCGAGGTGGAACAGCGCGAGGAGGCTGCATGCCACATGTGACCATGGAGCTGATGTTGTTGGTCCTATCTAAGCCACTGGTCCCTCTTATCCCTGTGGAGAAAAGTTGGCTGTGGCGGCCCTGGGGCAGAATTTCCATGGGGGCCAGGGTAACCTTAGACACCAGGGGGGGAGGTTGGGTTGCAAGAGAGCATGGCCTGTCGGAAACCCCCCCCCCCCCCCCCCCTGCCCCGGAGCGTGCACTGCCACCTGTGTGTTAGGGAGAGCGGTGGAGGGCACAGCAACCGAGAGCCCCCTATCTGCCTGTGTACGGATTGGAGTGGCTGCAGTAACGTGGTCACCACCTGGTCCGGATCGGGCAGATTACCCCTGGTCCTGCTGGTAGATCCCCCCCCCCCCCCCCCCCCCCCCCCCAGAGGAAAGGAACCGTGGATGTTGCCCAAGTAGGGAGCAGAATAAATTCGCTCCCCAACGTCCTATACCCCCAAGGGGAATTGTCGACAATCAATCGGGATAGGTCGACTGCCGGGGGTCTGAGCGACACAAGTCCGGGCGTGGCGGTACCTGTGGCTGCGACCTGGAGTTATGACAAGTTTGATCCCAAGGACTGGGCATAAATCTGCCGCCAGAGGAAGGACGCTCCTCGAGCACCAGTGGTGGCTGCACTTGTGTACACAGTGGGGGAGAGCGTCATAAGCCTGCGTGCAATTAGTCGGGGGAGAGCTAATGGCACCAGTCTCATAAAGGCGAGTGACGGGTGGTGAGTCCGTAGGCATCCCGTTACCCATGCCGGTCTGCGCCTTGGTAAAAGTCCCCGGGGACCGAAGGTCACGTGATGCAGCATGATGGGGAGAGAAGATGGGATGGCCAAGCGCCGAAAATTTGCGCCAGTCACCCGCGTCTTAGTTTGTCTCACTGTGCGTTGGAAGGGAAGAAGGCAAGCCAGCCGGTAAAGTGGGAAGAGAAGGCAAATTCGGGTACGAATTCTTAAAGTGGGGCTTTCCCTTTAAGGGGAGCCTTGCCTTTAGACTTAAGGGGAATATTGAAAGAAGGGCATTTCGAAATGGTGGCACCTTGCCTTTTGCCTTTCGGATGTAGTGATCGTGCATCCGCGGTCAGTTAGAGGAGTTATCAAAATGATGGTCACGCATACCCTCCGCGGAACCCCCCCTCTACACCGGCTGGCTGTACGTTCTTCCATAGAAAGAACGGTTTGTTCCGAGGAATTGGCACACTGGTCCTCAGGGCAAAGAGCGACTTATGGAAAGAGATGGTGGCAGAACAAACACGGAGCACACAAGCTCGAAGTGGAGACAAATTGGTGGATCGAGAGATCGGAAAGAAAACTCGATCGACCTTGCAATAATGATAAATAATGGTAAATAATAAATCTGCAAGGGGAAACTCCGCCTCTTTACTTGTTCTGTTGTGGCTTACGCTAAACCCGGGGTACTATTGTCGCATGAGGCTTACGGTTGGCATTTCTTAGATTTATTTTAACGCTCTATTGCATGAGGGCTCATGTGAGTTTTCGGTTTTCATTTTCATTGTGGCGGTCAGGGACAGCCCAGAGGTGTCTGGAGGACCTTCCTGCAGGGGAGCCGGAGCAGGGAGTACTCGGTCTGCTACAACCCTGCCCCTCGGCCCCTGTGGCGGGCAGCCCACCCCTACATGCCCACCAGTGGAGATGTATGGGCCTCAACCCATTGATAGTAATGGTCCTAGAGGAGGGGTTCCTTCGGCCTTTGGCTCACGAACACCCTCCTTTGATGCATTCTCCCCCTCCCTCTCCCAGCTATACCTCCCGGGCCCTGTGTCAATCTGGCTCGGTATGAGATTCGTCACACTCTCCATGATAGTCTCCCCGACCCCAGAGGAGGTCCTCCTTCACACTCCCTTGCCAGGCCCCTTACCTCCCTCCTAGGGATGATGGAGTCCCTCGTCCCTCATTCCCCTAGGCAGGGTCCCCAAGCACCAACTTCTAGGAAGTTCGTCGATGGTCTCGAACTGCCAACCGCAGGGATCACTCCACTCCCTGGGCCCTTGGTTCCAAATGGGCCACAGACGAGTGGCTCGACCTTTCCACCCTACCCCCAGGGTTCCCATCTACCTCCCAACCGTACCTTTGGAACTCTACATAGACGCTTCCAACTCGGGCAGACGCCTACTTGAGACCCTTTATGCCCCCGGAGTGTGGGGTTCAGAGACAGCTTGCCCCCACATCAGTGTCCTGGAATTGAAAGCAGTCAGGCTTGCCCTCCTGACTTCCAACCCCAGGTCTCTCACCGACTTGTTTTCCAGTTCTTGGACAACACTTTGGTGGCAGGACATGTCACGGGGGGGGGGGGGTGTGTGTGCTCCCTCAGTCTCTCTCTCTGATCAGAGGACCTCCTCCGCTGGGTGTCACTATAACGCGGGGAATACCTCTCCGCGTGATGTACATAGTGGAACCCTCAATATCTTAGCGGACTCCCTCAGTCGGTCCATGGCCCTCCTCCACACGGAATGGGACCTTCAGCAGGCTACCCTCCTTTCGGTGTGGAAACATTGGGTCAGGACCATGATCGACCTCTTTGCTCCTCCCTGGTCGGGCCGCATGGCATGGCATACGCCTTTCCTTTTCTCTCAATCCGCCACAAGGTAATCAAGATAAAAGAAAGAGCGACACTATGTGACTAAAATTATGAATAATATGAATGAGAGCTTAATTCTTTGCCCTCTTAAAGTTTTCTTTCTTTTGTTTTTTGGATTAAAAACATAACGGGGTTAATAAAAGAGAATCTTGATGGCATCCAATGGTGTCCACTTTAGAATATCTCATTGCTGTCGAAAATCTTGATGGACAGAATGCTTAATCTACAAATCATGGACAAAGATGGAGAAGGCAGTTTTGTTTTAAACATGTTATTTCAGTTAAAGTATAAAATTATTTTTTAAACGCAAACAACAACAATGTGACGGACATGATTTGATCACTTAAAGGCACAGATACTTTGTCACAAGGGTCTGACACTATCCAAAATACTTCTGCACTATCTAACGTATATCGACAAAAAATGTCTGGTTGCGACACCTAAACAGAAAGCGATGAGTGAAATGGAGTCACTGCAAATGATTGTAAAGATGAATTATAGGAGTGGCTACTCGTGACACTCAAAAACTGGGGGGGGGAGTACAAGCCTGAAAAATATAATGAGCAACCCGTCCAGTCTTCACCCCATCGAGCCTCAGCCAGCATGGAAAACGGACAGCAGAGAATGCATCTTCACTGGCAAGATTCAGGTTTATAGTGAATTTTCAGTTATGCGCAACAGCAGCAGAGAATGCATCTTCATTGGCAAGGTTTTAGTGAACTATTCAGTTTTTCAGTTATGTGCTGGAATGTCCAAATTGATGTTGGGCCCTCAATAGAAGAAAAATCAGGAAAGAATTACTTTCAGGCAGGCAGAAGAAAGCTGCAGTCTATCACTTGCCTTCAACTAGCTGTCCTGCCAACTCGCGTGAGATATCCGCCAATTGGCTGTTATAAAGGCTAGGATATTAAAAAAAAAAGTAGGAATTTCTGTGCAGTGTGTACAGATGCCTTAGCAGACATACTGACTTAAGCTGCCCTTACTGTCCAGCCCAAATTTGTGAAAGTAACATTAGAGAAATTTTTGTTTTGATGGCAACAATAATAATGTTGCATATAGGCCAGCCGACCGCAAAGAGCCATGTCAGGGCTGTCAACACGTTGAAAATAACTTGAGTCATTTAAAAACAAACAAACCCCCCCCCCCCTCATTTACACAACTCTTTAAAACATACCTTCCAAAAACACAGAAGAAATTTTGTTAAAAATCTTTTCTCTGTAAAATCTTAGATGAAAAGCGTCGGTCTCCTATAGAAATTCAAAGATCACATCAGGTGGGACATCTGTGGAAACAAGGTTTCTATGGAAAAGTCTGCTGTTAAGTGTTTCTGTCTCACATCATGCAAGTCCCAACACTCTAAAAGGATAGGTTTCACTGTGAGTGGTACATGTCAAGAATTGCACCACAGAGCTTTTTTTCACCTTTCAAAAGATAATGGATGTAAAAGGAGTGGCCTGTATGCAAATGGAATAAAACCGTTTCTTCTCTACAGTTGCTTCGAGAACATGATAAAAACTCTTTTAGGTGTGAACAGATTTTGAATAGTTTGTTATCCATTGCAAGTCCCATTCCTCATGCCAGAGATTTTTGACACAAGCCTTGGTTTGGGGTTTCAGATCGGTGTGAGGGATAGACAATCTGCTCAACTTTTTCTTTGTGGCATCTTGGCAAGTTAATCAACCATTTTGTTGCCTCGAATGCCCACATGGCTGGGAACCCAAGCAAAAAACTAGGCTATATCCATCTGATTTCAGACAGGTGTATAGTTTGAATAACTTCAGCAGTTGAGTTGGGTTCTTGCCCTTATAGTTGAGGCAAGTTATGATTTCATTTTCCCTGTTCTTCACATTCCATCAGACATAGGGTAAAAGTGACGCACCCAGCATGGGCATGCTATGGGATATGTTCACATTGTGTTCATATTCAAGTATGCTGTGGATTGAAACGGGAAGACAAGAACCACCTCCCATTGGATGCGTCTTTGAAAGGGTTGCATTATTTCTTGACCAACATTGAGTGGGTGCTAGCTACTGTGCTGGAATGGCTGATGCCGGTGATGGTTTTTTTTTGTTTGTTTGTTTGTTTTTTATTGTCTTGTTTTAGCTGTCCCAACTTCTGTGCCACCTCAGTGACAGTGCACCCTCGCCGCTCATTCCGACACCCCGTCCACAGTCACAGCCTGGTCGTTCCTGCCACAGCCCCACGCAGGCAATCCATCCATAGGGAGCAGTCAGTGTCAAGTCATCAAGAGGCAACCCACTGGAGGAGACACTGCACTGCTGCCGAGTCTCTTCGGTGGTGTTCAGTGACGCCTGTTCTGATCCAACATACACAGGACACCACCTACTGATGACAACAATTGCTTAGTCGCGGAGCCGGCATGAATGAGCTCTCACTCCAGAGGGCGCCACCACATCTGTCCAATGACGGCCCCCATGGACTTGGCGGTACCGGTGACCCCAACTGAACCAAACCAAAGCCACACGACGTGGAGAGGACATCAAAACTGAGGTCACTGTGAAAGCAGGGCATGAAGGGCCACAGATTTGAGACTTTGGGGTTTTTTTTTTTTACGCTGATCGAGAGAATGAGGATGATAAAGATAATGCAACCGATTTCAATTTCGGTCTGAGACTACATGACAGGGCTGTACTCTACGCTTCCTTTCATAATCTATCCTGGCGTCAACCAGGCCAGAGAGATACAGACACCTGCAGTGTTGGTCAGGAAATTTGAGCAACACTCTCAGAGACGCATCCATTAAGTGGGATGAAACTCAACTGTGTGGTTCCAGTCTTCCCAACTGAGCCCGTAGCAAAAATCGAGGCAGAAAAATCCCATATATGACTCGGATGGGAATCAAATCAACAACTCCCAGCTGGGAGTCCACACAACGCTAACCACTTTGTATGGCAGCTGGTAATGATGATTTTTTTTCTTTTTTTTAATCTGAGGAGCAACTAATTTTCAAAGAATGGTTTAAATCAGATGACAGTTGCACTATTCATTTGAATTCCAATCCAAGTTTTCAGTGCAATCTGTATTCACTCCTCTTTGCTGAAGGTACAAAGTGCTCCACTTCCTTCAGGTCAACTTGACACCAAACACAATGCACACATTTGAAAGTGGATGCTGACACATTAGTGTGACAGGGGAACAACTGTTACTATGCTGTTTTTGACGAAAAGCGTCTCGAGTCTAGAGGAGATGGAGAAATTGTTAAATCGATGGCGATGGGAATGACCGATGGAAAAGGATACAAACAGCTAAACTTTAGCCTGTGGCTACAGAAGGTGAACATACCAGGGATGGTTTTCTGTTGTGTTTTAAGACTTTCAGACTTCATCTGATTTAAAATGGTGACCGGAAATTTTTACAGTGTATGGAAGATTAAAAGGTCTTAAGGTATGTGTCAATTAAATTTCAAACAATTAGTGACCTTTGATTTTCTTCAGGAAATTGCATTTTAGTTGTGTTTCAATGTGTTTATTTATAAACTTTTACTTTGATTTCAGGCCCCATTTTCCACTCTACATTCAACGTGAGCCTTTCATTTTCCTTCTATATAATACATTTTTCTCTCAGCTTCAGGGGGCAACACCCCCTCAACTCCTTTTCCTCGCCAGGGTCTGGCCATCCCCTGGGCCTGCTACCCCCAACACCCCCCCTTTTTTTCAGTTTTACAAATCTGCTGGTAGTACCTACGGCATTGTGGATGCCTGCTTCTGTTGTGGCTTGTGCCGATGAGAAAGCTGGGGGCTCTTTCAATGCAGATAGCTGCCACACCTTGTGCACGTACTGTGTGCTAGCAACTCTTCCTCTTTCCCTGCACTTTCTTGGACTCTCTCTGGCCATTCCTTCATTCCCAGCTTTTTCTTTCTTCACCTTCATCTACTCTTTCTCTGCCGTGTGTACCATTCTTTTGTCTTTGTTCTGGAAACCTGTATGAAATTTTTATTTCTCTGATAGTTTATGACATGCCAGATATTTGTTTTTGTCATCTGTCAGTAGGTGGTCAAACTCAACACTTTTCATTCAGCAGAGTGTATTTGCCCATATGACCTTTTCATATATATATATATATATATTTTTTTTTTTTTTTCTCCCCAACCTCTGCGTCACCTCAGAGGCAGTGCACCCACGCCGCTCATTCCGACACCCCATCGACAGCCACAGCCCAGTCGGGCCCCGCCGCAGACCTGGCACCAGCAATCCACAGGGAGCAGTCAATGTCAATTCGTCAAGAAGCAACCCACCAGAGGAGACGCTGCACTGCTGCCGAGTCACTTCGGTGGTCTTCAGTGGCACCTGTTCTGATCTAACATACGCAGGACACCACCTACTAAGCCCCCTACTGACAACAATAATTGCTTAGTCGCTGAGCCGGCATGAGTGAGCTCTCCCTCCGGAGGGCGCCACCACTTCCGTCCAACAACAGCCCCCATGGACTTACCAATACTGGTGACCCTGACAGAACCAAACCAAGGCCACAGACATGGAGAGGACATCGAAATTGAGGTCACCATGAGAGCAGGACATCAAGGGCGACGAATTTGAGAGTTTTTTTTTTTTTAATGCTGATCGATGAGAATAAGGATGATTAAGATGATGCTACGGATTTCCATTTCGGTCTGAGACTGCATGACAGGGCTGTACTCTACGCTTTCCTTTCATAATATATCCTGGCGTCAACCAGGCCCGAGAGATACAGGCACTGCAGTGTTGGTCAGGAAATTTGAACAACACTCTCAGAAACACATCTTTTAAGTGGATGAAACTGGACTGTGTGGTCCCAGTCTTCCCAACTGAGTCCGCAGCAAACTTAACTCTTGGTAGGTGCCGGTTGGGGCAGAAAAACCCACATGACTCTGATGGGATTCGAACCCACGACCTCCCAGCCGGGAGTCAGCGACGCTAACCACTTTGCCACGGCGGCTGGTATGATCTTTATATATTTTTTTGTGGCACTGAAGTTTTTTTTTTTAATCTGCGGGTGTAAAACTAAGGGTAAAGCCTGGCTCTCTTACACCGGCCTGAAATTATAAGTCTTAACCCTTTCGCTGATAGTCGCGACATAAGTCGCACCATTACGTCATGGCCACCACGGGTTGTTGCAACATAATTGTGCTGTAGGGTGAGCCTTGCGAGCCTAGTTTCACCGACGCACACAGATACAAAATTATAGCTCAGTGAGAAACTAATTTTTGCATGAATGACAGGGAGAGTCCAAGAACATGGATTTTCAGTGTTTTAGCGTGCTTTATGGTTAGTAGCAGCTTGTAATGCAAAGGGCGACTCCACTTGTCTGGCAAACAACAATGGTGGCGCCCCAAAGGAGAATGTGATAGAATTAGGAACTTGTTAGATGGTTTTGCTGAATTTCTTGTGTAAAAAGCAGGTGAAGAAGAAGTCTTGACATTTTTAATGAACTGTGCATGATGGGTGATAGCTTTGATTTAGATCAAGCACATGTGATCGTGATTTTGAGATCGACACGGGATAGTGACTGGATGAGTGCCTAAAGGGGAGCACAAAGAGAACGCTTGCTCGCGATAAAAGTGAGCGCGTTGGGACAAACGCTTGAAATGTTGCTCCAAATTTTGCTTGTGCCGCACAAAAAGCACGCTCGCTTTATCGCGCCTGCGATTTGAAGCGACGCTTGGAAAGCGTCGAGAATCAAAAGTTAATTCTTTCTCGTGAGCAAGCGTGTTCCTGGTGCCCCGTCGTGTGTGTTGTCTCGAGTCTGGCGAGTGCAGTGTGATAACTAGACGCTCCTCTGGCATAATTGGTTGTTGGTGAAAAGTTGCACCAGTTCTTTGTTATCTTTGGTTCAATTCTTTCTAAGATGTACTTGAATGTCTCTTGGCTCATTCTACAAGTAGGAATGAAAACGAGAAGGGCTCCTTTTAAGCAAAGGAAACAATTTATGGTATTCACTTTCCATTCGCCTCCTTTGATTAATCTCATGAACGCCCACTCTTTTGCGTTTTCCTAGGATAATTTTCGGCAGAAACACTGTCCCAGCACAAAAGTTCGTCTTCACTTGAATCCGCCATGCTGCCAATTGACCTAGCTCTACCAGTCGCGAGCGCGCGCTGTACAATCTTTCTCTTTGTGTGCACCTCAACGCCAAGCAAGCGCTTTCTTTACAAGCGCTCGCGCTATCGCAATCACTCGCTTTATCACAAGCGTTCTCTTTGTGCTCCTACTTAGGGTGACTGAAATCTCAAGATGCCATTCATTGGGGAAGAAAAACTCAAGTGTAGGGCTTCCAGATGATCCTAAAAATGTAAACAAGGACAGTTTGGCTAACTATTACATTTGTTGATAGTTACCATTTTTTGTGGGGTTTTTGTGTTAGCATGTGATTTCAATGGGAAAAAAACTACCTTATTCATTCTTACCTGGATTACCTGCATGGAAGACAGGTATAATCCACACTGACTTTCCTTTGAAAAAGGCTGCAAGTTATTTCTGGATACTGTGCAACATCATAGACAGGATTACTGGTGAAGCAGCCCTTGAGAATGACAAGCAGGATGTGCCACCTTTTTTCACCTGTTATTTTCACATTCTAGACAGGTAAGCACCTAATTGAACAGTCACAAGCACAAAAGTTCTGTTTTATATATTATTTTTCTTTCGGTTACTAACAATTTTTATTCTGCCTGTCATGTTCAAATGATGAACGTTGAAAAGTTATGCATGTTATACAAAAGTACTATTTTTTTCAAACATTCCTTCTGTTAATTCACCAGACAATGGACTTAATAGTATGTTGTTAAATAAATGCCAGAGTATGGGTTAAGATGTCAGTAGTTAAACTCCGATGTCAAACAGTATTTAGTTGTTTCTTAATCAGGATTTGGTGGGGTTTTTTTTTTTTGTAGTCCAACTCTTTATGATGCAAATTTTCTCTTGCAAGATTCCAACAACCCTGATAAACACTGTGTGGTCAGCTGGGGGCTAATGATTGAAAAAAAAAATTCTTACATGTATGAAATCTTACACTGGTGCATGGCCTCGGGCGTTGCTGTAACAGATTGATAGTTTGGTTTATAGTTCTACAGATGGTATGTGATGAGCAGCCCATGTAATGAACAAACAAGTTCTTGTGACTGTTCCATTAACAAGTTGGTTGGATGTTAAGTGGGAAAGTTTCATATGGGCACATTGTATCGCTCAAGTCCGTTGATGCTGCTAGGTACGTCATGACATGGGTAACTGATGGTAGTATGGCTCTTGGTAATATGTCCATTTTTTGTAATTTATGGATACGTCTCAAGTTTACTTTTTAACATGAGCGCCGGTGACCTACTCGTTTTTGAGTGAACCAGTCTTTTAGGAGGAAGAAGTTTAATATGTGTAACTCTGATCTGAGCAAGGGTCACAGGGATACATGTTCTGCAAAGGTATGTTAAGCATACACAAAATGGATGATATGACATGGAGCAGGTTAACGAATTCGGGCTATCAGAATCTGAATTTTCTTTAAACAGAAATTTATTACAGTTTAAATTCTGTTATGTCGGTACTGCCTAAAGTATTCTGTACAGTCGTCAATCTTTTATGTCGGTACTGCTTATAATGTCATTCTGTACAGTCGTCATTATTGCCTTCACCTTTCCACTCCTGATGATCAAATTTAAAGGTGCCATGAAAGGTTGTGCTTGTGGATATAAGTCTACTCCTGTGGATGGAATTACGATATGGGCAGGAAGGGGAGGGAGGGGAGTACTTTTTCCTATATTTTTTTTTTTTTTTGCACTGAGAGAAAAAATTGAATTTAGCTTTGTACACAGAAAAGATGAACAATACAAAACAGGGAACAAGCGCATGTTTTTATGGAAAAACACCAGAAAAAACAAAAGCGAAGGCTTCTTTTTTTCTTTGTGCATGTTTATGGAAAACACCAGAAAAAAACAAAAGTGAAGGCTTCTTTTTTTCTCTCTGCAATTTCAATATCCCTTTGTCTATAGCCTCAAAGAAGCTCTTTGAAGTAAAGCGTCTGACCCCATGCCTCCTCCACCCCATGGGATCATGGCCCTATTGAAATTCATTAGGGTTTAGCTTAAAGCATAGTGTGATCATTCTATTTGACAGATAATGCTTCTCATATTTTCTTGTCATAAATCCCTCCTTTAATGTGAGAAATCAAATTATACTGTGAAATTGATTGCACATAGTGATCATCAGAGACGGTGGAATTGAAGAAAACCACCAGTAAAAGATGCAGAGATTTTTTTTTTTTTTTTTTCCCCTATCCCCCCCCCCCCCAAATCCAGAATGAAATGACACCCTTTTGAATTTTTTTTTTTTTTTTTAACAGCCACTGTTGCATTTTTTTTTAGAAGTAACATTTCATCAATAAATAAAACGGGTAAAACTTGGTAAAATAATGATAATACAGAGAAAAAAATGTGCTGAACATTTTTCAACCTGTGTGGTTCAAGAATGCCTGGATGGTGTCAGTGACTGATGCATAACTGAGTATATTTATAGATAATGATGTGTGGTTTTATTTGTATGCCTGTAATACTAGTTGAATCATGGACAGTTTTGGTACCATCTCAAGTGTGCATCATTGAAAACAGTATGTTTAGATAGATGGGGAAACTCATCGTGAGACATTCTGCAAAACTGAAATGTTTTACTTGTCCCATTGTTATCCCATGCTTTCACCGTTATTTTCTAAATAAATCGGATGCATTTGCAAACTACCTGAGTTCCTTTTCTGTTGTGTTGTCAGCTTTGTTGTTAAATGATTTCAAAAGTTTTGGGTTTTTTTGTTAGTACTCTTCACATGTAAATGTAAGTTAATCAATGTTAACACACTGTCACCTGACTTCCAATGAACATTCAAAAAGAAAAGTCTTTGAAACTGCATACAATATACTGCAGGATCTGTCCAGTGTTTGGACAGATAGACTCATCTCTTATATTTTGGAAATTAGTGAGAGTTGAAGGCAGGGTATCAAGATGACCCATCTCCCATGCATTACTCGTGCACCTACCCTTGGTTCATGAAAGTCGGCAGAAAAAAGGCTTTCACATAGTCAATGCATTCACAACATGCACTAATTACCTGACTGCTCTTCACATCCCAACAATTATTTCATATTCATTCATTTTCTTTCTTTTTTTTTTTTAAACACAAAAAAGCAACAAGCAGTTCAAAAATCAATCGACCGAGTGTTTGCATCACTGTAATTTTATGTGTATGTACATCTATATGCACAGACACGTAAAAAAAAATTTCAACCTATTCTCAGCAAAACTTAAAATAATACATGTAATCTCTTTTTCTTCTCCAACTAATAATTGACCAGAGTTGTTTCTCTCATTTTTTAAATCACATTCTGCATATTTCTACTTTTCCTTAAAAAATGCCCCTTTCTCTCATTTCTACTGTAAAGATTACAACAAATCTATTGGCATCATCTGATCAGATTTAAGTTGTGTCCAAGCTGCTAGTCTACAATATGATCAAGTTAACCTCATGCCCAGTTCCAAACATCAATGACATACAACCACAAAGCGCCCATGCAGCAGGTCTGATACACCCCAATTTCAAAATGACACAAAAGTGCAGTGTGAAGCTCAAGCTCTGATACTTTTTCAATGAACTTGTACATCTTCTTTACCCCGGTCATCCTCTGAACCACTTTGCTGAACCTGACACATGTAATGCCACATTTCTTCTGCCTGACATGAAGAGGCAGGAAATTCCACTTGTGCCTTTAGCAGAAATTCCCAGTGCCAGACGGGTCTCTGTTAGACTACTCTGGGGTCACAAAGGTCATTGCTAGTGCATGCAAACTTACTCTTTCCAATAGCTAGAACCCTGATTAAATGTTCAGGGCAGCTGCATCCCTGTGAAGACGAGAGAACAGGAGATTTTTTTTTAATAGTTGTGATGGAACAGCACTATGGCTCGTCCAGGTATGGCAGTGTTGCTACAACCAGGGAAACGCTCGCCGTGAGCTTGAGTTGCCATAACTATCGCATGGTGTGTTTTGAAAAAGTGTTTGTGTACTGTACACATCTACTCGCACATCTGTAGATGATGCAATAATCTGCACGATACATTGTGTGAATTATAAGAAACATGAGATATATAAAGTTCATCTCCAGCGCACTAGAAGCCTTGATGAAAAAAGGCTCCAAAGCTAACATTTCTGCTGTGAAATAAAAGTATGTAATCTCTTTCACTTTGACATCCTGGTTAATTTTTCAGAAATGAAAATCTATCAAGTTACTTTTGATGAAACCGTTTCAACAAAAGGTTGGGTGTTCCCTGCTGTTTAGAAAACCCCGAGATCTGCCTCCCTGTGCATGCAGTCAAAAAAATTATGTCCGCGATCATTCAATAATATACCAGACTCAGCAGATCTATAAAACTAATACAGAAGATGGTTAGAGTACGAGAGGTAACTGACACAACTGTCAAAATATGAGCAGCGCCTGCCAGATTTCTCCCCAGTATGATAATGCAGAGACAAAAATCGTCTTGAACTACTGGGAACTGCTGCCAGTGCCAAGTACCACACAGCTGTCTCACACACACACACACACACACACACACACACACAATATATATGCAAACACATCTCTCCACTCAAATTATTTACATCTACAGACTTGTCAACTGTCGTCTTCCAGAGTCTTCTGATTGCTTGAGGCTTGGGAACCTCTTGGACACTCCAACCGATCAGACGATCGGTCCACCGCTTCTGACGAAGCTTCACACTGATCCCGAGGACACTGGACCATTGTCTGAGAGCTGCCCTCTGCCGACAGAGGATGGCTGCTTGTTCCATCAGCCTCAGTCTGGCACTGCCCTAGGCCTCCCTCCTCTGACTGCACTGGTTTGATGAACTTGGCTTGCACAAAGATGCGAGGAACACGCAGGCCCTCTTTCTTGTTGACAGTGTCTCGGTAGACGTACTGAATCTCGTCTGTTTTGTAGCCTGCACGTTCTGCTACCTCCTGAAGGATCTCTGCAACAAAACACTGACATAAAACGTAACTGCAGATGTAAAATCTGCACTCTGTAGGTCTAAGCAAATCAATGTGTTCATTTGTTGATCATGATATAGTTAAAAACAACCACCATGGAGAAGTGCACCCAGAACAAAAGACTGAAATGCAAATCAGTCTTTACAATGGGCAGCAAAGGTCCATTACAGTGTTTGATACCACACTTCCTGTTGTCAGCATACAGCAGACAAGCAAACGTCTTAATGATGGGGAAAAGTTAATTTTAAAAAAAAAAAAAAAGGATACAGGTATATGCACTGTAAAAGGCAGAATGAAAGAAAATGATGAAAGCAAAATAAACAAACACTGAAATACAGCAATAGAACTCCGAAAATTTGTACTGCAGAATTTCCACTAGGAAAAGTCATTTGTTTCAACAGTAAAAGAGATTAGGGGAGAGGAGGGGGGGAGGGGGATCTGAAACTGCAGTACTTAAAAGACAACATACATCAATTCCATAAAAAGATGCAATTTTAAACATTTTTTGTTTGAATTTCCCTCCAACCTCCCGGCTTAGTCTGGAAAATGGCGAAAAAAAACTAAGCTAGTTCTAATATGGTGCAATGGTGTGGTACTCTGGCCATCCTACCTGGGGACTGAGGTGAAGTCAGCTCCCTGCTCTACCAATTTTATTACTCTGGGAGATCTTTATGATATGGCATTGTTCCATGCCAAACGGGAATAAGGTGTTTGTTTGGACGGTAAGTATATCTTAAAACGTCTTATGGTAGTGAAATTCTTTCACGTGCTCATTTCTTTCAATCTATTTTAAGATCCTTAAACTGCGGCTGAAAATATGCTATTTAGTCTGTTACATATTTTCATGATGAACCCAATTGTCGCCAACCTCTTCATGGAAGACTCGACTTCGAAAAAAAGCACTGGCCACCTTTCACTCCCCACCCCCCGCTACTGGGACAGATACATGGATGACACTATGGCCCTACTGAAGACAGAGATGGTAGATGAATTCTCAAACCACCTGAACGAACAGCACCCGGCCATAAACTTCACCAGGGAAGTGGAAGAGAACGGCAGCATCGCCATGCTGGACACCAAGGTCACCAGACAGGGGAACTCCTTAGCATTTGTACAGGAAACCAACCCATACTGACCAGTACCTCCAGTTTCGACACCACCAGCCCCTAGAACACCAGCTGGGAGTGATCCGAACCCTACGTCACTGAGCATACACCATCTGCTCCAACCAGTCAAACCGTGAAGAGGAACTCCACCACCTCCAGGAAGTGCTGAGCATCTCTGGCTACCCCAAATGGGCCTGGGATTTACCAGGAAGCAAGAAGACCACTCCCCACCCCTCCACCAAGAAAATAAGCTCCACCCTTGGACATGTCACCATCCCCTAAGTCAAGAGTGTGACGGAAGCCCTCGCCTGCAAGATCAGGAAGAATGGCATGGTGGTCCACTCTAAGCCCTACAACACCATCAGAAGCAGACTAGTGGCCCCAAAGGACAAAGTCGACAAACCAGAACAATCAGGGGCAATCTACGAGATCCAGAGTGGAGATTGTGACCAGACATACGTCAGAGAAACAGAAAGGAAATTGAAACTCCACATCAAAGAACACAAGACAGAATCATCACCAGTCGGAGAACACTTGAACATCAGTGGACATGAGTTCTCCCGGGACAACGTCAGCATCCTGGATCAGGAACCTAAATGGTTCCAAAGTGGAGTAAAGGAGGCCATCTACATCGTGGCCACGTCTCCTTCCCTCAACCGAGACCAGGGGCAACATAACCTACCAGCAGCCTACACTTCCCTTGTTCGGTCATGTCACTCGAGTTCATCTTGAGATCATGTGCACCGAACCCAAACTCACTCGGCGAGACATTCGGCGCTGACAAAGGCCTCTAGATGGAGGCCGTAAGCTTTGCTTCGGCAAACTATTCCTGTGTGAAAAGGTAAAAGACTGTGTTTAATCATGAAAAAAATGTATACTTTAAAAGGGAAATAACAAAAATGAAGCCTGATATAAATGTACCTGATCAAAACAAATATGACTTAACTCTCTTGACAAGCATGCGCCTGCTAGCACCCAACTGGAAATCACAGCCAAAAGGCCGAGTGCCTGCCAGCGCCCAGTAAAACAAATGGCAACGATGGGTGCCGCCATGTTTCTCGTAGAAAAGGAAGTCTCGCGAGAACGTGACTTCCTTCTTCCTGTAGCCATTCACTTCCGTTTGCAAAAAAAAAAAAGAGTCAATACGTGCCGTAGTTCTCAAGTTATGAATTTTTAAAGTTTTGTGGTCGAAATGCTGATTTTCACCATGGCTAACATTGATTTCTGCCGTTCTATAATGAGATTTAGTAATGAAGATACTGTGACTTGTAGGATTTACGGCATAAGACTTAGTGTAAGTGCTGAGTAATGAAGCTTACAGTGACCTAGATTTCAACTGGGATGAGGTTCCAGATATAAACTACAATTCAGAAGAAAGTTCTGAAGAAGATTTTTTTTTCCCCCGAGTAAATGGCTCAAGTGACATTCTTCAAACTTATGATTTAGCAACATATATATTCGTAGGAATTTCTAAAATTATTTTCATTTCATTATTTCCTTTCCTCTCTTTTAAATTAATTTTTAAATTGGGTAACTATGTTCAAATTGTGGAGTTACTTATTTTGTCGTAGGTTTCCAGCGTAACTAAGCTCAGGTAAGTGCATACTGAAGAGGGTTAATTTAAAAAACAACAAAGCAGTTAAGCATGAAAAACATGAGAAAGCTAGTATGGCAGGTTGACTCACCTGGAAAAGGAGAGGGATGATTCAAGTTTCATGCACAAAAAAAAATTTGGCCATCTAAGAGAGGTCACTCTGGAGGAGTTGGGAATTGAGCCATACAAGGATAAAGACTTATCTCTCTTTTTCTTCTTTGGGGTTGAGGAGGACAAGGGAAGAATCTAAACTGTCTAGGGCATTATTTATGCAAAGTGGAAGTAAGACATTTATTCTGATAAGTAAGTAGAAGGAAAAAGCACTATTTTACAAAACTAACTAAAACACGAGAAGAGAAATTCCAACCTCCCTGGAAGTGCTGCCCTTTGCCCACTTTACACAGGGTTTTTTTTTTTTCCAGGCCCATGTGGTTACTCACCAAGAGAGAAATAGTACGCACGAGTGCCATCCTGACGCACATAGAAGCGTTCTGCCAGTTTGTGGCCCGGAGCAAAACGCAACATGGCGTAGTCATGAAGTCCATAATCTCTGAACAGCAGCATACCCCCAGGCTTCAAAGTCTGAAATCACACACAGTCCATCATTCACAATTCAGCCTCCGAACAGAATGCTACCCTGTTCCTTTCATCCCTCCAAGAGTAACAGCCAAGACAAGAAGGCACAGTCTGCATGAAACCTGCACACTGCATATTGTCAGCAGAACCTGCACACTGCATATTGTCAGCAGAACTGTCATGTTTTGATACAAGATTTTTTTTTTTTTTCTTTTCCATAGTACACACAAATAGCATGACTACTGAATACAACATTCAGATAAACATATAAACAAGTACAACACACTTCTGGTGGAGGTGGAGGTGTGGAGTGGGAGACGGGGAGAAAGTCTTGCATTTGCTTATATGTATGTATATGCATGTGTGAGTGTATGAGTTTTCTGCTTGTGGAGCCGCACATAACATTGTGTGTTCATGAACGATGCTAAACGCAAAAAACAAAAATCAGTGCTGTGTGTTGCCGACATATTATTCAGAGAAAAGGAAAAGTAGTTCAGGGTTCAAAACCATTTACAACCCTTCAAGACATTGCTCACCCCTCATTTGCAGGACACGACTTACAGGTCACATACCACACACTACTTACAGGTCACCTACCACCTACTGCTAACAGGTCACCTACCACACAGTACTTACAGGTCACCTACTACACACTGCTTACAGGTCACTACCACATACTGCTAACAGGTCACCTACAACATATTGCTAACAAGTCACCTACCGCACACTGCTTACAGGTCATCTACCACACACTGCTTACAGGTCACCACTACCACACACTGCTTACAGGTCACCTACCAGGCACTGCTTACAGGTCACCTACCACATATTGCTAACAGGTCACCTACCACACACTGCTTACAGGTCACTACCACATACTGCTCACAGGTCACCTACAACATATTGCTAACAACAGGTCACCTACCACACACTGCTTACAGGTCACCTACCACATATTGCTAACAAGTCACCTACCGCACACTGCTTACAGGTCACCTACCACACACTACTTACAGGTCACCTACCACACACTGCTTACAGGTCACCTACCAGGCACTGCTTACAGGTCACCTACCACATACTGCTTACAGGACACCTACCACACACTGCTTACAGGTCGCCTACCAAATACTGCTAATGGGTCACCTACCACATACTGCTCACAGGTCACCTACCGCACAATGCTTACAGGTCACCTACCACATACTGCTAACAGGTCACCTACCACATATTTCTAACAGGTCACCTACCACACACTGCTTACAGGTCACCTACCACATACTGCTTACAGCTCACCTACCACACACTGTACACTCACCTACCACACACTGCTCACGGGGTCACCTACCAGGCACTGCTTACAGGTCACCTACCACATATTGCTAACAGGTCACCTACCACACACTGCTTACAGGTTACTACCACTACCACATACTGCAACAACAGGTCACCTACAAC
>JADBJO010004931.1:77500-85000 GCA_016801955.1 Conus betulinus
TGCTAAAGAAAAATACAAGAAAAACTCCTGGCTGCATTCAAAATAAAAGATTGAAGATAAATCTGTGTAGGCTCATTTCACTGGGTGTGTATTACACATAAACCATTTTTCCTTCTCCTCTGGCGGATGTGTTTAGTGAGAATGTTTGTGTGGCAAGAATGTGTGTAGGGATGTTAGAACATGCCTTAGCAGGCTGATGGAAGTTTGGATGAACAAGAGTTCCACTGAAAGCGAAAGAGAGAGAAGAGACTCAGAGAGAGAGAGACAGACAGACAGACAGACAGACAGACAGACAGAGAGAATGTGTGTGTGTGTGTGTGTGTGTGTGTGTGTGTGTGTGTGTGTGAGATCACTCTTCTCTTCCTTCTCCATTTTTTTTTGTCATTGTCGAACCTTCAGCTTGTAACTTTTCAGCAATCGCATCATGGTCTACTACCTTTTGTGTAAATTCTGAAATAGTGTTCTTTCACTGAAGCCAAACCAGTCATATAGACGATCACTCACTGATGAATGCACAACACATGGGACTGACCTGAGTTTATGTACAATTGTGAACAGGTGGCTTGTATATTCAGCTCGCAACTTCAATTTTTTCACCCCACCTCCCACTTACTCCCTGCTTCTTCCTAACACATCCCCATAATCATTTCCATAGTAAATAAGGGTTGTTCATCAACACTTGTTTTTCTTAACAACACGTTTATTTCTGTTGTTTGTTTGTTGTTGTCCAGCCTGAAGAAGGCTAAATGGGCAAGGCTTGCTGCTTTAATGTTTGCTGAGTTCATTAGATGGCACAAAGCTTCAGCTTTTGTTTTTGTGTGTTCTGATCGCACGTACAGTCACTATAGTTTGAAATGGTCAGAAAGAGCTATAATACATAGGACACCAGCTATAGTATGCGCTGAACATTACATAGCAAATCAATGAACAGGGATTAATTTCTATCCATGCTCTAGTATTTCAAACATGATCTTGAAGAAGAGTGTGAAAAACTAAAATTCATACCGCCTTTCGCAAGACTTTGGTTGTCAAGGAACGCAAACTTCTTTCCCAGAGAGCTCATTTCCTTTTCCACTGTTCCCTCTCCCCTCCCCTCCTCCCCTCCTCCCCTCCACCCAATCAAGTAATACCAGCTGGTCACCATGACAAACTGGACCGCTCGCTTGGAGAAATCACAGGCGTAGATGAACAGTGACTTGCTCTCATCCTCTTCCAGCAGTGGAAACATGAAGTTGCCCACTCCGCAACCCACCTCAAACAGGACTCTTCTCTTGCCAACATCCTGAGACACAGACAGCATGAGGCCATTGCTGTGAGTTACATACATAAGACATGCCAGGAAAATTCACCACTATGTGCGATCTGTTGCAAATTATGAATCACATTGAACATGAATGCCATGCCAAAGGACAATAAAATGGACTATTTGGTCTTCGTCACCATCAACATGTAAACATTGCTGCATATTGTGTATAACAACGTATAAAAAATGCACAGAATAAAGTTTCCTCACTTTCCATCATGCAACTTTTTTTTTTTCCAATTTCAAATCCAAACAGACAAAATTTAATATGTTTAACTTTTCTTTAACCAAAATGGGCAGTTTGTATTATACTCCGTTTGGCTAGTATACTTACCATGTCAGACCATAGCATTCAATGGCAGTTAGCTCTGCCAGGCTGAATTTTTGTGGCTAATGCATGTCACGTGACAGTCACGTGATGCCCACCCTACTTCTGCCATAGGAAGAAAGCCGGTGTCCACTTCCTGTTTCTCATTCATCTTCGGCCTGCAGCCTAAGCAAGATAAGTCTTGTGCTCCATCTCGCCTATACTTCTGCTTTGTGTAAAAATTGCTTGTGTGTTTTGTTTCTTTCTTTACTTGTTCAGTTGTGGCTTGCGCTAAACCCTGGGTGAGGCTTACGGGTGGCATATATTTATTTATTTTCACATTCGTCGTGATTGCTCTCACGACTTTGTTTGTCAGTGCATTTTCCCAAATTCGGTACTTACTCTCTGGTGTAGGAATGCGTCCCCTCCTGGTGGGAACGCATGTACGGCTCATTCTTCTCTTTTACCGGTTACCCTTCATTGTCCCTTTCTCTCGCGCGTTAGATTGTTTGCTCTCACGCTCCCCTGATAAATTCACTTCGGCGATCTACTCTCGCCGGTCGTTCAGGCCACCATCTTGTTCTCTCCTTGCCTGTCGTCCTTTCCTACATCTTGCCTCACTGCGTGGTCATCCATGTACGTTGTAACTGGGTTTAGTGGGACGGAGGTCCCCCCCCCCCCCCCCCCCCCCCCCCCCCCACTGTTATTAGCTCCTTATTCTCATTGTAATTAGTACAGGCTGATCGAGTTTTCTCACGATCTCTCGATCTATCACTACCTATTATTACTGTTACTAGTACAGGTCAATCAAGTTTTCCATTCGAATTCTCGATCCCCTATTATTGTCGATCTAGCTTCATTATGATCTCTCAGTCTAGTATTATCAGTACTTTAGTACAAGGTTGGTCGAGTTTCTTTACGATCTCTTGATCAACCGACTTGTCTCCACTTTGTGGTCATGCGCTCCGTGTCTGCTCTGCCACTATAGACCAACATGGTGAAGGGCACCAAGGGGTCAAGCCACTTCGCCGCTCAGAAGTCACTATTGCCCCAGAGGACTTGCGTGCCGATTCCTTGGAGCAATCCGTTCTTGCTACAGGAGAACGCACGGCCAGTGTAGAGGGGGCTTTCACGGAGGGACGCACGACCATCAGTTTGATACCTCCTCTACCTGACCGGCGGACACACGATCACTGCGTCCGAAGGCCAAAAGGCAAGCTGCCACCATTTCCAAATGCCTTTCCTTTAATATTCCCAGGAAATCCAAAGGCAAAGCTCCCCTAAAAGGGAAAGCCCGTTTTAAGAATTCTTATCTGAATTCTCCCTCTCCCCCCCCTTTACCTGCCAGCTTGCCTTCTTCCCTTCCAACGCATGGTGAGACTCTTACTATCATGCTGAGTCATATATGACCTTTAGCCCCCAGGGAATTTTGCAGAGGCAAGGACCAGCACGGGTGACAGGATGCACCTGGAATCACCACCCGTCACTCGCCTATATGAGCCCCGTGCCCTTAACCTTCCCCCACTAATAGCACGCAGGTTCATGACGCTCTCCGCCACCATGCACAAGTGCAGCCACCACTACTGCACGTGGAGCGTCCGTACTCCAGTGATGGACTTATGATCAGTCCCTGGGACCCCCAAACTGGCCATAACTCGGGGTCTCAGCCGCAGGCACCGCTACGCCCGGACTTGTGCCGCTCAGACCCCAGCAGTCGACCCACACCGATCGACTGTCAAAACTTTCCCCTAGGGGCACAGGACATTGGGGAGCAGACCGATTCCACGGCCCTCTTGGGCAACATCCGCGGTCCCGTTCCTCCTGGGGGAGGACTGACCAGCAGGACCACGGGTAACCTGCATGATCACACTCAGGTGGTGACCACATCATTGCAGCTGCTCCAATCTGCACACATGCGGTTAGGGGGCTCGGTTGCTGTGTCCTCCACCGCTCCCCTTGTTACACAGGGGGCCTCCATGGATCCCATCAGGGAGATGCATGAGGCAGTGCGCTCTCCGGGGGGGGGGGGGGGGGGGGGGGATACGACAGGCCACTCTCTCTCGCTACCCCCCCTCGGTGTCTCAGGTTACCCTGGCTCCCGAGGAAATCCTGCCCCAGGGCCACACCACAGCCCACCTTCCTCCTCAGGGACCGGTGGCTCTATGCCCCTTAGAGGGACCAGTGGCTCAGATCAGATCAGCAGGATCAGCTCCACGGTCGTATGTGGCATCCACCTCTTTCGCGCTGGTTCGACCTCAGTCTCCCTCCCTCTCAGGTGCTTTCCAATTGGCAGGATGGGCTTCCCCCCCATAGTCCGGCCGCCAATCATGGAGCCATAAGGGATCTGCCCTCGCGACCTCCCACTACCAAGCTAGGGTGGGACCCTCATGCACCCCTGCAGTTGTCTCCTGGAGAAGGTTCGGCACAACCTCTCCAGGAACCCGACTCCCAGAGTCTGAGGATGAAGTAGAGGAATCCTCTCCCCATCATGCGACGTGTCCAGCCTTGAGCGGTGGCGCCCGGAGCTTGTCGTGAGGGGAGACCCCACCCTTGGACAAGATCTTTTCCTTTGCCAAGTACGCCGGGCCCCCTCCAGCCCAGCGATCTCGCCCCAGAATCGTCGCACCTCAGATCCTTACCTCCATTTGAGAGTGTCTGGCAACCCTAGCCAGGGGTACGCAGGCCATCCCTCCACCAGGGAATGAATCCCTCTCGGCTCCGAATGCGGCCCCTGTAGGCACTTTCCTCAGGGACCCCCGGAAGGCCCACATTTCCTCCCTATTCTCCGACAATCCAGTGACCAGGGAAATTGCTGTTTCCCCAGCACAGCAACCAACTGCCGGCTGATCCCCCATCTGGCCCGCCCCCCTCTAACTCCGCCACAATCTTGTATCGAGAATCTGACAGAGTGGGACCGTATAGCCCAGACGGGGATCCTGCACACCACGGCTGGACATATCTTTCTCGACATGCTCTGCAGCGGGTGGAGTACTACAACTCTGAGCCTCTTACCTAGTTTATACATTGTGTGTATGCTTTCAATGAGGAGATGTGCACATAGAACCCAAGGAAGACAAAATATTGAGCACTGACAAATTAAACTCATGTTTTCAACATAATGACAATCTTTTAAGCCTCTTGACTTAATATGCTGATGATGCATATTTTCAATGCATAAGTGACCTTTGGTTATCTACTAAGGGGGAAAAAAAGTTGTGACCACACTGACAGAAACGGACTTCTGGGATTTACTTTTCATCTTGACAGGCACATCTGTGATCACTGATTAAGCAGCACAGAGAGAGCAGCCGTATTGAAGGTAAGTACATTTTAGGGTGCTGCTTTTGGGCAAAAAAGGAACAAGTTAAGAAGGGGGAGGGAGGTGGGGGGTAGAGATGGGCTGGAAGGGGCAGTGTGTGGAGGTGGGTTGATACTATTGGCACTGATGAAGTGAGTGGTTAATGAGTACAAAAGTGAGAAATTGCTAAATATGCATATTTGTATGTGTGTACATTTTTTTCATGCCATGTTTCATGGTGTGTGTGTGTGTGTGTGTGTGTGTGTGTGTGTGTGTGTGTGTGTGTGTGTGTGTGTTTTAATTATCAAACCTTTTCACAACATAAATCCCATACTGTGGCTACATAATATGCAGGCTTGTTTTAAACAAAACATTGCCAATGTCTCAAGGACACATTTAACATTTAATGATTCTAATCTGTTGTTGAAAGAACTTAACACAAGCAAGATCCTTTACGCTCACATAAACCTCTCACATGCATCCAAAGAGACAGAGAGATCAAGACAGTAACATCAGAAAACATTAAATCAAATTCTTAGTTTCATAACAACTACTACAAAGAGCAAAGGAAAGAAAAATCCTACCTTAATCTAAGCATGCATCTCACCTCTTCATTTGCTACCAGTTCTTCAAACTCTCGTTTTGTCCAGTGTCTGTCTTTGAAAAACTTGGTTGTGTTTCTTTTGTAGAACAAGTCCCAGTTCTTTTCTGCTTCTTTCTCCAGCTTGTTCCGTTTGAACTCTGACACCAGAGTTTGGTCTTTCTGAAGACGTTCCATCTCTTCAGGAGTCAGTGTCCGTGCTGCACTGCAACCTTTGTCTGGAACTGAGTCTTCTACCGCTGCCATGGCTGCAATTGTAAGATTTCCACATCTATAATTGTCAAAATTGTTCAAATTTCACTGGAGATGTACACGTTGCTTTTGGTGCATGGAACCCTGCAACATAGAATACTGTCATTCTGTATGATTTTTGTTTAAAATCCGACTATAAAAATTAAAATAAAAATTTCCTAAATCCTAATAAAAATTTCATAATCCAACCTCACACACTCATAAAAAATTGAATCAGAAGTCTGCTCATGTAGACTATGTAACATAACATTGGAATGATGAATAAACTATTTTTATTCAGAACATAAAAATGAGCAAACACCAGACAGCTGATAGATTTACTTTGATTATACACGACCAACTGTAGCGTGACTGGATCCTGTTGATGGTCAAAACTCAAATACCCCACTCCTCAAGTCAGAGTTGGTCAAATGCCAACAGCTGTCTGATCACAGCTCTCTATGACCTTGCACACAAAGAGCAGATAGTTCTAACAATTTTCAGGGTATGGCCACATCTCTTGACAGTCATTTGATGTGGTCAGTGAAAATTTCTGCTGAACTGGCGAGACACAGGAAGGGCTGAAAGGTGGTCACCCCCACAGCAGGAGTGCAACTCAAGCTTTTCCCTCAGTTACAGCATTTACAGAGCAGAAAATAATGGGAATACCATGGTCTTCAACTCACTTCTGTTTATACTTGTTACTGTTTGGTCAGTTTTCCCCGTTATTATGAGCTGTTCTCACAGCTGAGGAATCAAACAGAAATTCAGCTTTTGCTCTGGCATGAAGGAATACCAAAACAGCAACAACTCTCAGATACTCACGGGTTGAGCTGCAGATTCTTTACGATCATTGGCTTTTTTTTTTTTCGTTCATAATGAAAATAAATCAGAAGTTTTGATGAAAGGGTCAGCATTCTTTTTTAACTTCACAAATCAATATGGTTGTGTGCGAAAGTCATTCTGTAAAACTTATTTGTTTTTGTTTTTTTATATGCTTATTGTCGCAAACAACAAAATTTTATAACGCCCATTGAGGCACTGAATACCGACGACTCTACAATATAATAAAAGGATGAGAGTGACAAACATACCATGGCAGTGGGCATGTGCCGATGCCAGTTGACTGCCACAGTGTCAGTCTCTAGACAACTACTAGCTTTAAATTTACTCATTTGTATTATTTCGTTTGTATGGTTGGTTGATGGGTAGAGTGTGCGGCTAGAATGTGGCTAGTGTGGCTAGAGTGAATTGCTAGAAATAGCAGAATGTGGCGAGTGTGTGGCTAGAATGAAGCGTTTTCCCTACACTCAAGAGAAGTTCATTTACAAATACACTCAGCACTTCTGCACTCACACACACACACTACCTTACCTGGTTAGTCCAGACTCTGCTTGGGGGCTTCGTCAGGATTCTTTCCAAGCCCTTCACTGGCATGAGCCACCAAGTAAGGTCTAGTCTAGTCACTGTCTTCTAGGCCAGTCTGCGACACACTCTGTCCAGGCCGTTTGCCCGCGTCAGAGGGTCAGCAGCTGATGCACTGTCTTTCTGTCAGTGTCCACCTCCGGGCCCAGCAGTGGTACTGTCAGAACCGTCCTAGCCGTTGTAACCGTCTACGGCTATACTGTCGCAGTGCTTGGGCAAAACTGTCACTTGTTAACTGGAGGCCCTAACACTGGTCTGTCACTAGTGTTACTATCACTGTAGTACAACACTGTAGTAGACTCGAGGCCGAGTGTTGAGCTCCCTAGCTAACTACA
>JADBJO010004931.1:87500-90000 GCA_016801955.1 Conus betulinus
TGTGATGCCCGAAGAATTTAACATCTGGCAGAGAAAATCCACTTGTCTATTTTGTATAGTGTATTAATTCAATGTAACTTTACTCTGGATTGTGGTTTCATTTGTTTGTCTTCTCTCTCTCTCTCTCTCTCTCTCTCTCTCTCTCTCTCTCTCTCTCTCTCTCTCTCTCTCTCTCTCTCTCTCTCTTTTTTTTTTTTTTTTTTTTTTTTTAACCGTGCTGCAGTATTCCCTTCTTTCATTTTTCTGTCGTCTGCTAGATTTAGAAGAACTGAAATCCCTTCCATCCATCTCTAGTGCTTCAAGTTCTTGAAAGTATACGCAGACTTCTTATTACAGTCCTTTACAGAATTACAAATCAACACAAATCCTCCAGAAACGTCATCTGGAACTCATTGATAAGTGTGATCGCAATCAAGGCAATCAGTTGTTCGAACCACGTCCCCTCCCCTTGATTCCTAACCTAGTTTTAGCCTTAATTTCTAAACACAAAAGCCCTCTCTGGATTTACATAAACAAATGGCCTTCTTTAAAATACAGTCCTCAACGATTCCTGTAACTTTCCGTGGAAGATTTAATATTCACGCTTTACCGTTGTCTTCATCACACTATCTCTTCTCCTCGCCAGCTTTTGACGGGGAAAAAAGCAATGTAACAGAGAATTATGTAGCATTTTGCCCTCATTTGTAACTCTGGTCTCGGATCTGAACAACTCGAAGCTCACGTCACATTTCAGGCTTTATAGCTCACCTATGATCGTATCTTTGTGCAAGGTAGCATTCACGAAATAGTCCCATTCCTTTAATTCTAGTCTGTCCGGCTGGAGCCAGCCGCCGTATAAGACATGTTCGGTGTAAGAGAACCAGGCTTTACCCGCCGTGTGCGAAGTATAAAGTTAGCGTGGCGTTAGCGTCGCGGACTCCCGGCTGGGAGGTCGTGGGTTCGAATCCCATCAGAGTCATGTGGGTTTTTCTGCCCCGACCGGCTCCTACCCAGAGTTGAGTTTGCTACGGGCTCAGTTGGGAAGACTGGGACCACACAGTCGAGTTTCATCCACTTAATGGATGCGTTTCTGAGAGTGTCGCTCAAATTTCCTGACCAACACTGCAGGTGCCTGTATCTCTCGGGCCTGGTTGACGCCGGGATATATTATGAAAGGAAGCGTAGAGTACAGCCCTGTCATGTAGTCTCAGACGAAATGGAAATCCGTAGCATCATCTTAATCATCCTCATTCTCATCGATCAGCTTAAAAAAAAAAAAAAAAAAAGTCTCAAGTTCTGTGGCCCTTCATGCCCTGCTCTCATGGTGACCTCAGTTTCGATGTCCTCTCCGCGTCTGTGGCCTTGGTTTGGTTCCGTCGGGGGGGTCGCAGGTATCGGCGGGTCCATGGGGGCTGTCGTTGGACAGACGTGGTGGCGCCCTCCGGGGGGAGAGCTCACTCACGCCGGCTCCGCGACTAAGCAATTATTGTCGTCAGTAGGGGGCTTAGTAGGTGGTGTCCTGCGTATGTTAGATCAGAACAGGCGGCACTGAACACCACCGAAGTGACTCGGCAGCAGTGCAGTGTCTCCTCCGGTGGGTTGCCTCTTGACGACTTGACATTGACTGCTCCCTGTGGATTGCCGGTGCCGGGGGGCTGCGGCGGGGGCCGACCGGGCTGTAGCTGTGGACAGGTGTCGGAATGAGCGGCGTGGGTGCACTGCCTCTGAGGTGGTGCAGAGGTTGGGACAGCAAAAAAAAAAATAAAAAAAAAAATAAAAAAAAAAAAAAAAGGATTGCTCGCTATCTTTTTGACATGAGTACAGCGAATTTAGTTTCATTGCAAGTCGAGTTCAGGCTTAAAACGCCCAGGTGCAGCAGAGCGATATTGTAGACGGGAAAGGGAGGGGTGGGGGCGAGTGAAGTAGGCGGAAAACGTCCTCTACCTAACGCGAACTTGAGAATCATTAGAGCGACATGTTTTCGTTTTTTCTTTTTCTTTTCTTTTCTTTTTTTTTTTTTTTTTTTTTTTTTTCATGGAGAGCGTCAGCGGGATGAGACCTCGCAAAGTTAGATTGCCTATCATGTATCTTGATGGGCGTACGAAAGAAAAGAAAGGGATTCAACTTTCAGACACACTACAAAAAAAAATCTCAGAACAATCTTATTTTGTCTGTCTACAAACAGTCGATTCAGTATCATTCTCCTTTAATCTGAGTCTCTCTGCTTGGAACCACCTAGCATTCATCTGGATGGGCATATGAAAAAAAAAAAAAAGAGAAAAAGAAGAATCAACTTCCAGACACACAATATAACAATTCGCAGAACAATGTGTCTGTCTATAAACAACCGATTCAGTGTCATTGTAGGCTATTTCAATCTTATAAAACGAAAGTAGAACATTCAAATTAAAGCTCGTTAGCATGTGGCACACATGAAAAGTTGACACTGATTTCAAGCATAATCAAGAAAACCTATTTTAGGTTCTGTTGCTATGGCCTTGTAAACAAAAATGGCATCTCC